>JAVHLU010003128.1:0-13163 GCA_036785755.1 Colletotrichum ledebouriae
TAATTAGGATATACTTTAAAATTATCTATCTATTAGTTAATTTATAGTTATAGCCTTTATTAATAATACCTATCTTAACCTTAGTGCTTATATCTAGGGTGCTAATAAAGTAGTAGGGCGATATATAATAGTAGACCCTATTCTAGCTAGCCTTAAGATACTTAATATAGCTAATAACGATATAGTTAATAGCGCTATAAAACTAGCAGGCCCTTATAGCTTAAAACGGTATATACTATAGTAATCTATCTTATTAGAAGCCTCTATAGCCTCCTCTTACTCTACTTTTTCTAAATCCCTAGTATTACTAGTATCCTCCTTAGTAATCCTTATATCTAGCTTATAAGTAGAAGTACTACTATTATTAGTATTAAGTCTATAAATAGTCCTATAATTATTATTTATAAGGTTTAGTAGCTTCTATAGTATTTAAATTAAAAGTATTATCTCCTTAGCTAGTAACTCTCTTAATAAGGGTTAAGATATCTATCTTATAATTAGCCCTATTAATATTCAGGGTCCTAAAGTTCTCTATAAGAGAGTTAATAATTAAGCTAGTAGTCTAGGCTATAGAGGGTTCTTTAGCTTTAGCCCTCTACCTCGTTAGAATTATCTTTATAGGGATATAAAGCGTTATTATTAGCTCGGGCTTAATAAGGCTAGATAACTATTAAAGTTCCTAGTAGGTAGTAAACTATTTAATTAGAGCGTCTTCTATTATAACTTACTATTTTAAAATAACCTTAGTAGGCTAATAGCTAAGACTTTAGGCTATAGCTCTTATAGCTCTCTCTAAAAAATAGCAATAAGTAATATAAACGAGCTTAGTATTAGTAAGTTCTAGGTCTCTATACTAGATAGCTCTTTATTAAAGCTATTAAATAGTAGTAATTAATACTATAACCTAGGAAGGGTTATTATCCTTAATATAAGATCCTATAACTAGGTTCTAAAGGTCCTTATTAGGATCTTAATAAGATTTTAGGTCTATAAATCCGAATTAGTATAGAAGTCTCTCCTTAGCTTCTTTCTAGGTTTTTACTTTACTAATATAAGATTTTACTACGTCTTAATAGTTACTAGAGCTATATATATAGACCTTATTCTTTATATCTTTATTAGTCTTATAGCAAAGCTTTAAAAAGCTCTTATAGTTAGTAATAAAGTCGGAGATATTAATACTTATAAACTTAGGCGCTCTAGTTAAATAGGGAGTTATTACTATAATAATAAGATATCTTATAAGGAGATCTATAAGGGCTATAATATCCTAATTAGTATAGCTTCCTTTAGGGGAATATAGAGTACTTAAAAGCATTACTCCTATCCTAGAAGTAGGATTCGTAGACCTATCTATACTATTATTAGAAGCTAGCTACCTTATAGCACGAGGTTATATCTTACTAAATAAAGCTCCTATAAATCTCTCTTTAGGCTATTTCCCCTTATTAGAAGAGAATCTAATATCTAAGTTAGCTAAGGAAGAAAAAGATATAATACTTATAAGTTTATAAATATCGAAGTTAATATTATATAGTTAAAGTAATAAAGTATTATAGTTAATAAAGTAAAGTTATTAATATAATATCTTTTAAATAAAAAGATAAAGTAGGTAGGTATAACTTTCTTTAAATAAAACGAAAAAGGAAATAGTATAAACTAAATAACTAAATAAATATAAGAAAGGTCTAGCGACCTCGATCTTATTACTCTAGGCTATTATAAATCTACTTTAAGTCTTATTACTTAATATAGAAAGGTCTTCCTAATAACGCTCTTATCTTAGAAGAATTTATAGCTTCTCTATATTAGTATCTCTCTAAAGTTAGCACGTCGCTCTTAGTACTTAGGGCTATAATAATAAGGGGTTTATTAGTTTCTAGTTATTAATCTAGTTAATCTCGCTATACTTATTAGCTTAGTAAGACTACTAATCTCTATATTAGTATTATATATAGCTATCTTAGCTATATCCGCTATAACTTACTAGTTAAATAATAGTAATTTAGATAATATATAAGGGGGTAAGGAAAGGGATATACTCGCTAGAACCTACTAATAATATATAAAAAAAAGGAGAAAGGGAGGATTTCAGGGTCTATATCGTTCCTACTTTAATTCTATAAGAAAGCATAGCTATTACTTTTCCCTTAGAACTAAGGTAGGTCTATAAATATCTTCCTCTCTTCGAACTACGTTTTTATTATTATTTATATCGTTATTATTCGTTACTTATAAATTTCTTAAGTTATTATTATATTCGAAGTAGATTAATTATATATATATATATATTAATAGCGGGGACGTATAGACGCGGCGAAGGTACCTAACTCTCTAAGAAGCCTATAAAAGCTATTAAAAAGAGTAAAAGAATCCGCCTCTAGGTACTATTAGAAAGGGCTAGAACTAAAGGGAACTAGAAAGATAATAAATAATATAGCTCTACTTATAAATAGGTAAGAATATTAAGAGTAGGCTTAAAAGATATATAGAATAATTCGCAGATCTAATTAAAAGAGATCGTCTCCCTTAGGCGCTAATTTACTAAGAAATTACTAAAAAAACGAGGTATAGGGTTATTAAGGTACTAATAATAATAATAATAATCCTCCCCTCTCCGCTACGCTCCTCTCCCCTACGCTCTACTCTATAGTCTCCCTGTAACGGGTCTGTGCGCTAAGGGAGTCTTCCGAAAGTTGCGTAGCTAAGTCTATCCTATCCTATCCCAGTACTAGTATTAAATAAAATAGATCTAGCCTCTTAGCTAGGTAGTAGAGCTATATAATATTAAGGACTAAGTAGATCCTATACGCTATAAGGAGATTAAGCTAGTAGGTAATTAGGTTTAACTTAATAAGGATATAAAAGGGTCCCGCCTAGGTAGCTAACTACTTATGCTTTAAGTAGCTAGGGAGATAGTAGCCCTTACTAAGGCGAATCTAGACTAGATTGCTAATATTAAATTTAATATCTATTTAGTAATAGTTATAGTACTAATAGTAAATCTTATTAGTAGCGTTAATAAGGCTAGCTACTTCCTCCTAATAGGTATACCTAAGTATATTAATAGCTTCTATAGGGGTAGACGTATTAGTTATTATATAGCCTCTAGCTACTATATAGTGATTTTACCTACTTAAGTATAATAGACCTTCTAACTCCGCGCCTCCTAATAACATATAGCCTTTTATCACGTGATCCTTTCCTAACTATAGCCGCACTTATATATACCTATTAATAGCCTCACAATCTTTAACTTTATATTAATAATAACGTGGTTTTTAATTATTTAAACTATAAAACTATTAACTTATCCTCTTATATACTACCTATATTACTATTAAATACCGCCTCTATTACCGCTTTATCTACTAGTAGCCCTCCTATTTAATCGGACTAGCTAATACCTTCGTAGCTATACTATTATTAGTAACGCTCTCTCTATATTAAAGTAGTTAGCATAAGCTATACTTACTAATATCTAAGCCCTAATAGGCCTAGGCTACCTAGGCTGCCTCTACCTTAGTAATATAGAGGACCTGCTTAAAGAAGGGCTACTGTATAGGGTATATAATAACTTACTAAATTTCTACTACTAAGTTTACTTATTTAGCTTTAATATTATTATATCTTATAGAGTCCCCTATAGGGGTATTAAAGTAAGCCCTCTTAAGGGCTATATTAATAATATACTCTCTATATATAGTAGAGTAGTTAATAAAAGAGCGGGTTTTATTAAGTATATTAATATTAAACTCTCTAGTAATCCCTTATGCGTTATTTATACTAAAGGGTATACCTCGCTCTAGCTTAGTATATATATATATATATGGTCTAATACTAATATAGTTAAGGATTTATTATAAGTTATAGGTATACCTAGGACTTTATAAATAAGGATAAGGAAGAGGGAGAGGTATAAGGCCCTACTTATAATAATAGAGCTTGTTATACTTCTAGCTATAAGAACCTCTTAAGAAAGACCTCTTTAGTTAAGGAGTTATCTTATATAGCTTTTATAATACCTTACTAGAAAGTTAACCTCCTAAATTAAGGCGTTATCTTATATAGTAGCCTTTATAGCACCTTATTAGAAGGTTTAGCGTGGGTATTACTATAAGAGCCTTAGTAGCCCGTTTAGCTTTAATATAATTAGCCCTAGTATAGCGCACAATTAAGTTTATAATATTTAGAGGGTTTGCTTCTAAGTAGGAATATATAGGGTTCTTATATCGTTTTCCTTAACTAGTAGAGGGTATAGGTTAGAATATCTATATAATATTTCCTAAATTATACCTGCGAACTAGGTGAATTTATTATAGTCTTTTTGCGAAGGGGCTGCGGCGTAATTGGGAACTTAATTAGTTATTATATTAAGAATAGCTCTAGGATAGAAGCCTAGTATAACCTCGTTTAGGGATTAGCTAATAGGAGCTAACAAGGTATTATTAAGGTTATACTAGAGGGAGGGAATAATCTTAACCTAGGGGGTATCTAGGTCTACTTATATATAATATTAGAAGGTAATTTTAATAGTTTAGTTAGTTCGCTCGCTCTACGTATTATTCTAGGGGTAATATATAATAAAAAGAAGGAGATTAACTCTTAGACTAGAGAAGATAGCTTTCTATATCCTAGGAATAAACCTTAGGTTATAATTACTAATAATATATATAGGGATACCCTAGTTATATATAAGCTAGAAATAAATAAATATTAGTCCCTAGTCCTTTATAGTATACTACTTATTACTAGGGATTAGTAGCTCCTTCTTAGAGAACTTATATATCTAGGTTATAAGGTAATTAAGGGTATTATAGGTTAGTATAGCCTAGAAAGTACCCATAGAAGGGATAGGAGGTAGATCTATCATAAGGTTAATAATTACTATATAATAGGGATAGGGTACTATAGGAATAGGCTATAGAGTGCCTAAAGGGGGTTTTTAGTTAACCCCGTTTTCCTAATAACTAGGATAGTAGTAAATATATATATAGTAGGCTTTTATATTATTATTAAAGTTTATCCCTACTAACTTATAAAGTATATAGTTAATACTAAAATAGTACTAATTATTATATATAAGTTAGAGAATATTAGGCACTATAGCGCGGGGAATTTAGAGCCTCTCTATATTATTAGAGTTAATATAAAAAAGGAGATTATTATAAAGGATCTATAGTTATACTTAAAATCGCTAGGGGTAGTAACCTTTAGCTATAGTATAGCGCTCCTCCTTAAGAGTAATATAGGGTATAACTATTTAGTAATACTTAGCGTTATTATTAATAATATTATAGTGGATGATACTATACTAGCTATTAGTAGTATAGGATTTTCTAGTATAGGTAGAGAATTCTATATTAAGATAGATAATAGTTTCTATAGTAGGTCTTATAGCCTTAGCGCTAGTAAACATAGCGAAGTTAAGTAAGCTATGATTAGTTATACGCTTAGTAATACTATTATTAATATCTATAAGTTTATTAAATCTAGGGAAAAGCGAGGCCTAGCTAGATTATTAGAGGAGTAGTAGCTAGGAGAGGGTATTAGGAATAATATTTAGTTTCCTTAGTATATAAGTAACTTAAAGGTAGAACTAAGAAAGGTAATTAGCTATATTAATAAGCTTTAAGTTCGCCCTCATAAGGTTAAGTATATAAAAGGAGGTATATATAAGAATACTATATATAGTAGTATAATTAGTAAGAATATTAATTAGCTAGTAGTTAAACTAAACGAGCTTATAGAGCTTCTAGATAGCTTATATAATACTAGTTACTTCTGCTTTAATAGCTTAAATTACTACTTAGTAAGTATAGTAACCTAGGAGAGGAATAAAATAGGGTATATTATAGTTATAGAGAGAGTAATAAGGTTAATCTCGCTATTATTAAGCTTATCCTCTAGCTAAAAGACTATTATACTAAACCTATCTTTATATATATCTAGCTTAATAAAGAGCTTTTTAATAGGGTTATAGTAATACCTAGCTACCTAGTAGTAGAGGCTCTCCTATAAGGCTTTTTATAACTTAAGTTCCTCCTCTATAGGTTTCAAAGTAACCTTAGAAAGGTAGTAGGCCTAAGCCTACTTAACTATACCTTATAATAGCTTATCTTTATTATAGCGAAGGGTAGAGAGTACTATCTTATAGTACTTAAAAGGTATTATAATAATATTAAGTTCGGAATTACGCTACAGCCCCTTCGCAAAAAGACTATAATAAATTTACCTAGTTCGTAAGTATAATTCGGGAAATACTATATAGGTATTTTAACTTATACCCTCTACTAGTTAAGGAAAATAATATAAGAACCCTATATATTCCTACTACTTATAAGTAAACCCTCATATAAAGTCGGACGCGCGCCGCACTAGGGCTAATTATATTAAAGCTAAATAGGCTACTAAGGCTCTTATAGTAACGCCCTCGCTAAACCTTCTAGTAAGGTACTATAAAAGCTACTATATAAGATAACTCCTTAACTTAAAAGGTTAACCTTCTAGTAAGGTAAACGCTACTATATAAGAGGTAACTCCTTAACTAAAGAGGTCTTTCCTAAGAGGTTCTTATAGCTAGAAGTATAAGAAGCTCTTTAAGTAGGGCCTTATACCTCTCCCTCTTCCTTATCCTTATCCCTTAACTATATTAGCACCTAACCCTATATATAAATACGCTAAGCCTAAGTAAGGCACGCCCTTTAGTATAAATAATATAGAGGGGGTTACTAGAGAGTTTAGCCTTAATATAATTAATAAAACCTACTCCTTTATTAACTACTCTATTATATATAGAGAGTATATTATTAGTATAGCCCTTAAGAGGGCTTACCTTAATACCCCTATAAGGGACTCTATAAGGTATAATAGTATTAGAGCTAAGTAAGTAAACTTAGTAATAGAAGTTTAGTAGGTTATTATATACCCTATAGAGTAGCCCTTTCTTAAGCAGGTCCTCTATATTACTAAGGTAGAGGTAGCCTAGGCGGCCTAGGCGAACATTAGTAAGTATAGCTTATACTAACTAATAGAGAGAGCGTTGCTAATAATAGCATAGTAAAGATAGTAATAACTTCTAGCGGACGAAGTGGTAATAGAGGCGGTATTTAATAGCAGCGCGGGTAGTATATAAGAGGAAAAGTTAATAGTTTTATAGTTTAAATAATTAAGAAACTACGTTATTATTAATATAAAGTTAAAGATCGTAAGGCTATCTAGTATAATAGGTATATATAAGTACGGCTATAGTTAGGAAAGTTATAATTACGTGACTAAAGGCTGTGTATTGTTAGGAGGCGCGGAGTTAGAAGGTCTGTTGCACTTGAGCAGGTAAAGTCACTATGCAGTGGCCAGAGGCTATTATAATAATATTAAACTATAGTATATCGCAGTAGAGCTAACTTATTATACTAAGATATCTCTTAAGGTCGTGGAGGTTACTTAGAAAAGCGAGCTACTTAAAAGCCTTGATATAGTTATTAGTTTATAAGATATTAGTAGTATTAATAATATAGCTAAGAAGTTAAATAGAGGTAAGGCTAGTAAATAACCTCTTAGTAAAAATGTAAAAATAACTAGCCTAAAGAAGTTATAAGACTATCTTAATATATTAGAGATAATATTTAGTAGTATTACTAAAAATTATAATATTATTAATATATACTTAGATAATATTATAGTAGTTATAGAAGAAGTTATCTATAAAGTATTATACATAGGCTAGGGAGTTTTTAAACCTTATTAAGATACTATTAGAGATTTTAATACTATAGGGTGAGAAAATAGCTATATAATTATAATACTTAGAATATATAGGTAGCTAATAAAAGAAGCTAGTAGCGTTGAGTATTATTACCTATCTCTTCCCTTAGAGGTAGTTAAGGATATTATCCTAGTCTAGGAGGGGGTATATATTAGGGAGAGTAACCTTATTTAAGGGGTAAAGGTTAATAATAAGGTAGCTCTTCCTGACTCCCTAGATAATACGCTATATAATAAATAGGGGGTATATAATTAGGACTAATCTTATTATAAAGAATATCTTACCCTTAGTATAAAGGCTATCTAACTTACTATAAGTAAGCTTAGCGTCTTTAGTCCCTAGGAGAAAGGGATAGGAAGCTTTAGCTTAGTATTACTACTTATTAATAAAATCGATATTTATACCCTCCTTATCTAATATTAAGATAATACTATAGTTTTAAAATATATTATAATAGTTAAAGATTACTCTTAGATAGATAGTAAAGGCGGGATTAGTATTATATATCTTAATACTAGTAGCTAATATCATAATAAGTATATTAATAGGTTAGAAGATATTATAAGAGGGAACCTCTATAGAGCTCTCTTCTACTACTAAGAGGTAATAAGATGTAGCTATATGATATATATCCTTAGTTATAATAAAGAGGGCCCCGGAGTAGTAGCTAAATAGAGCGTTTATATTAGCCTAGCTTATAAAACTAGCGCTCTCTGACTTATTATAGGGGTAATAGCGCTTATTTATATCCCCTTAGGGATTATTAGTAATATAAATAAGGAGTTCTATCATAGAACTAGCTATAGTATCTTATTAGTAATAATACTATTAATAGCGAGTAGAGTTTATAAATAGAAATACTATAGTTAGTTATAGTTACTAGAGATAGGGGAAGCTAGAGGGTTAGTATAGTAAACTATAATAAGAACGGAGTTATAGGGAGGGATAACTATTAGCTAAGTAAGGTTAACTACTCTAATAGTAAGTAATACGCGCTTATAGGTTATATTAGTAGTTATATTATATATAGAGTAGAACTTTACTACTCCCTTGTTAAAGTTAACAAGTAAGCGATAATCCTCATAAAAAGGTATATTAAGAAGTAGATTTATACCTAGGGAGTTTATAACTCTAGTAGTAATAATAATATAAGACTAGACGGGGGTTCTACTAAGTACGCCTAGGAGGTAGAAGTTAAAAGTAGCCTCTTTAGTAACTTTAAATAAGGAATTAATAGCCTCTATATAGTATATATTAATAGAATATAAGTAAACTTTACTAATAAAGCGGTTTATTTATTATTAGTTAATGAGGGTAATAGAGGTACTTATATTAATATAAACTTCCTCTATTAGTCTATTAACCTCTATAGATATATAGAGGTATAGATAGGTCTGCTAGTAGAGGCGAGTGCTCTAATATAACTTAGGGGAGGTATTAATAACCTAGCCCGACTTAAGAGTAAAGTTAGTACTATTATTAGGAATAGTAGTAATAGGGCTAGTTATAAGCCCTATAAAAAGGGGGCTTTAAGCCCTGATTAGGGTTTAGGATATCCCTAGATTCCTAGACGAGGTTATCCTAAGTAGGTTAGTTATTAGTCCCTATAGCTAAGTTAGGGGGCTCTAGTAGGCTAGGGTTACTAGCGCTTATCTATCCTACTGATAGCTAAAAGTTATTTAATAAGTTAGGTTATTTATAGATATTAATAAGCTTATAGCTATTATTAACTAGATAGTTAGTAATAATCTTAGGGTTAGTATCCTTAACTTCGGAATTACGTTGTAGCCCCTTTATAAGAAGACTATAATAGATTCACCTAGTTCGCGGGCATAATTCGGGAAATATTATATGGGTATTTTAATTTATACCCTCTACTAGTTGGGGAAAATAATATACAAACCCTATATATTCCTACTACTTATAATCAAACCCTCTAAAGATTATAAAGTTAGATATATACTATACTAGGGCTACTAAAGCTCTTATATTAATACCCTCGCTAAACCCTTTAATAAGGTACTATAAAAGCTACTATGTGAAATAACTCCTTAACCTAAAAGATCGAGCTTCTAGTAAAATTATCTAAAAGATATATAACATAACTACTTAACCTAAAAGGTTAACCTTCTAATAAGGTAAATATTATTATATAAGAGATAACTCCTTAACTAAAGAGATCTTTCCTAAGAGGTTCTTATAGCTAGAAGTATAAGAAGCTCTATAGGCAAGGCTTTATACCTCTCCCTCTTCCTTATCCTTATCTAACTTATAATAAATCCTTAATTATATTAATACTAGACCTTATATATAAAGACGCTAAGCTTATATAAGGTATACCCTTTTATACTAATAATATAAAAGAGCTTACTAGAGAGTTTAGTATTAAAATAATTAATAATACCCGCTCCTTTATTAACTACTCTACTATATATAGAGAGCGTATTATTAATATAGCGCTTAAGAGGGCTCTTATTAATACCCCTAGAGCGATACTTATAGTTATATTATAGCTAAGTAAGTAGACTTAGCCTTAGAAGCTAGGTGGGTTATTATATACCTTATAGAGTAGCCCTTCTTTAAGTAGGTCCTCTATACTATTAAGGTAGAGGTAGCCTAGGCCCCTTAGGGATTAGTAAGTATAGCTTGCGCTAACTACTTTAATATAGAGAGAGCGTTGCTAATAATAATATATTTATAAAGGTATTAGCTAACCTAATTAAATGAGAGGACTACTAGTAGATAAAGCGGTAATAGAGGTAGTATTTAATAGTAATATAGGTAGTATATAAGAGGAAAAGTCGATAGTTTTCTAGTTTAAATAATTAAAAACTATATTATTATTAATATAAAGTTAAAGATCGTTAGGCTATAGGTATATATAAGTATAGCTATAGTTAGGAGAGATAGTTAGTAATTACGATTACGTGACCGAAGGCTATATATTATTAGGAGGCGCGGATTTAGAAGGTCTATTATACTTAAGCAGGTAAAATCACTATGTAGTGGCTAGAGGCTGGGTTAGTATCCTTAAAGACCTAGTATATCTAGTTATTATAAAGTTTAATATTATTCTCTATAAGCGAGTAAAGCGATATAGGTAGTTCTAGGGCTTATAAGCGTTATAATACCCGCTTAGGCTAGGGTAGTTAGTAATAGACCTATAGTTATAATAAGGGGAGATATCCCCGCGGTTATAAGGGCGTTTAGAGCGGGAACCTCTATAATCCCTATTCTAAGGAGGCTACTAATCCTATTATTATAAGTCCTAGAACGGTTATTACTAGCCCTAGTATATAAATCTATCCTAGTTCTCTAGGGGGTAGGCGAGATAAGCTATTATACCTAAGAGGAATAAGGCGTTAATATAATAAATTATATAGTATTTCTTATTTATAAGGGAGAGGTATATATCTATAGTATTTACTATATTAAGCTTATAGAGAAAGCGCTAGAGCTCTAGGTTATGAGATTAGTAAAAACCTATAAGTAACTAATTGGGGGTAATTAATCCCTATACCCTTATATACTTAAAGACCTCCTACGTATAAAGCTTAATATTATTATTAATATTTATTTAGTTTAGGGTAAACCTATATCCCTAGAGCTAAGCCTAGGCCTTAGCCATAATAAGTATAAACTTCTATTAGATAGCGTTATGTAGTATAAGAAAGCTATAAGCTTAGTAATAGTATTACTTAGTATTAATAAGGAGGTATAATTACTAGGAGAGAGTAGAGCCTTAGAAAAAGGTTTCTTACTAGAAGATAATAGCTACATAGTAATAAAGAAACTTAACTAAGGTAATAAGCTAGAAAAGCTAGATTTCTACCTCGTAGTAATATATAACTCTATAGTTATAGAAAATAGGCTCCTTATTATATTATAAACTAGGGGTATCTAGCTAGAATATGCTATAGTCTTATATAGCTTAAGGTAGTAAGACTATAGGTATAGCTAGTAGGGGGGTAGAGAAGCCCTGCGCTACTACTAGGCTAATTATATTCCTTAAAGGTCCGCTATATCTTAGAGGGCGTTAGTATTATTATTATGAGTATATTATAGAGTTATAGCTCCTTATAGCTATTAAGAAATACCTAATATTAGTAAATTATAACTAGGGTCGCCCTATAGATAGTAAATTAATAGGGTAGAACTAGGTCTTACTACCCCTAAGCCTAGGGGGGCTATCATATAAGTAATATTCCCTATAAGACTATAGTAATTATTAGCTAAAGGGGAATATAAGGAGTTAGTAAGATATTATAATATTATAAGTAGCTAACTTATAGTTAAGGGCTTTAATAATACCCTAAAGAGTATATAAGGTCCTAGCTTAACTAGCGCTCCTAGTTCCTATAATAGCTATATCAATAGAGGGGTTATAGTTTATAGCTATATGCTAGTAAAGATAGTCTATTTATTATTATATATCTAGATTTCATTAGGGCTAATATCGCTAAACGCGCTATCAAAGATAGGCTACTTATAGTAGTAGATAAGTAATCTAGCGATGCTATTAATAGTCTCTTAAAGGTTATATATATCTATAGTCTATCTATTAATATTAAGAGTATCCTTAAGCTAGCTATTATTAAGTAAGAATTTTAAGTATTACTAAGTTTACTTAGTATTTTAATATATACTTCCTAAAGCTATTATATTATATAAGGACGCCTAGCTAAGGGTATTAATAACCTTATTATGGCCTCTGGCTACTGCATAGTGATTTTACCTGCTTAAGTGCAATAGACCTTCTAACTCCGCGCCTCCTAATAATATATAGCCTTTGGTTATATAATTGTAACTCTCCTAACTATAGCTATACTTATACGTGCCTATTAATAGCCTCACGATCTTTAACTTTATATTAATAATAACGTAGTTTTTAATTATTTAATAGACTATAAAACTATTAACTTTTCCTCTTGCGCACTACCTACGCCGCTAATACCGCCTCTATTACCGCTTCGTCCGCTAGAAGTTATTACTATCTTTATAATCCTCTTATTCGATCGGGTTAGCTAACGCCTTTGCTATGCTATTATTAGTAACGCTCTCTCTATTTAGCGTAAGCTATACTTACTAACGTTTAAGCCCTAATAGGCCTAGGCTGCCTAGGCTACCTCTACCTTAGTAATACGGAGGACCTGCTCGAAGAAGGGCTACTCTATAGGGTATATAATAACCCGCTAAACTTCTGCTACTAAGTTTACTTACTTAGCTCTAATACTATTACGCCTTATAAAGTCCCCTATAAGGGTATTAAAATAAGCCCTCTTAAGGGCTATACTAATAATATACTCTCTATATATAATAGAGTAGTTAATAAAGGAGCGGGTTTTATTAATTATATTAAGGCTAAACTCTCTAGTAATCCCCTCTATATTATTTATAT
>JAVHLU010003129.1:0-13158 GCA_036785755.1 Colletotrichum ledebouriae
TTTATGGAATAAATACTTTAAAAATCTATATAAATTCTAATAATAGCAATAACCTTATATATATATATATATTTATAATCCTTAGCTTTATAGCTATAAATATACAGAAATTGCGCACGGACCACATGGTGATCCGAGCGCGATTGCTGCTTAATAAGCTACTGCTTTGCAGTTACGTTTTAGAATATCTTACCCCTCACTTCGTGAGGGCAGGATTTGTAACTTAGAAATAACAATAACATCATTAATAACATTATCAATAATATCATCAATAATACTATCAATTAATTCCAGGAAAAATACCTCCTTATGCTCAAATTTATCAGCCTTTATCACCATATTACTCAGCCTATCAATATCTATTATTCAGGCTGTTTTACCGCCCCTTTAGCTACCTACATACCTATTCTTACAAATACTACTAATACTACCCCCTATCCTACTACTATATTAGATACTACTAGTATCCCTATAATAAGTAAGCTCTAGGCGTGCTCTTACTATTACTACCTCTTAGTATAAGTAAAGTAGGAGCTACCTATAGATATAGATACTAAGCTTAAGCTCCTTATAAGCTTAATTATATATTTTAAGAGTAATAGTAAATATATAGTCCTTAGCTAGTACCTATCTAGTACTTTACTAGCTTTAGGCTCTAAGTTACTTATTAATTTATAGATTTATTACTGATTTATTTATTATTTAAGCGCCTCTACTAAATATAAGGGTTATATTAAAATAAGTAATAGAAAGGCTTATATTAATATAAGTTTTACTTATTATTTTCTAGTTCTTAGCTACTAACTCCCTATAGCTTACTTATTATATAATAAGCGCTACTAATAAGCTTAAGCGCTTAATAGAT
The DNA here is from genome assembly GCA_036785755.1 of Colletotrichum ledebouriae. Taxonomy (NCBI): domain Eukaryota; kingdom Fungi; phylum Ascomycota; class Sordariomycetes; order Glomerellales; family Glomerellaceae; genus Colletotrichum; species Colletotrichum ledebouriae. The sequence goes on from JAVHLU010003129.1 coordinate 866, forward strand.
AAGGGCTATTCTAAGCCTAATATTTAAGCGTAGTATACTAAGAATAAGGTAGGTTATCCTATACCTCCCTAGTACTTTACTATTAGTTTCTAATTATATATAGGAGGAGATCCTTACTACCTAGCTTATAGTTAAGAAAGCCCTCTAAACTAAGAAGAATAAAGCTAAGAAAGTAGAAATCTCTATAGAGCTAGAGGATTACTAGGTAGGCGCCTTAGAGGAGGCTACTACTTACTAGTAATACTTTATTAAAAAGGCTAAGAAGTAGATTAAGTTATTATATAAGTAATATAAAGAGCTTACCTATTACTATATAGTAATAAAATAGCTAGCTTAAAAGTAGCTAGTAATATAAGAAGTATAAGCTAAGCGCGCTAAGGAGTTACTTAACTCTTATAATAAAGTTATAAGTTTATTTAAGCCCTATTAGTACCTCCCTAGTACTTTACTAGTTAATATTTCTAACTTAAAGTAGAATTATAAGGCTTTAGCTACTATATCTATTATGAGGGGAGATAATAATAATAATAATAATACTAAGGGCGCTAGTACCTAATAGACTTAAAATTTTTAAGAGCGCCCTTAGTAAGCTACTAATAACCTCTAGGTAGTAATTAGTTACTTTTAAGTATTTTTCTAATCTCTTTTCGCCTTATTAGGAGCCTTTAGGCTAGTAAATTAAAATACCTAGCTAGTATACCCTATTTCTACCTAACTACTAGTTACCTATTAAGTTATCTATTAAATTATATAGCGATTATAATACTTTTGCTTATAATGAGGCTTTATGATTATTTTATAAGACTATTAACATATTATATTATAGCTCCTATAAATTATCTAGTTCGCTATAGCCCTTCTATTTAATAAGGTACTAATAGTTATATCTAGGGCCCCTATAGGTAATAATATAGTTTACTATATAGACGTTATTATTATTATTAATTAGGATATCTCGTAGTAAAATAGCTAAGCTAAAAAGGGTTCTAATTATATAGGCGCGAATATATTATAGATTTAGTATTTTCTATCTACTTATAGCTTATACGCCTATCCCCTATTAATTACCTATTAGATCCTAAATAAGCCTAGATATTTATTAGAAAGTTTATAGGAGGGCTGCCTCTACTTAATATTTTTAGTTAAAAGTAGGATAAGGTCTCCTATAATAAAAATAATAGGGGTTCTCCTCTAATTATAGAACTTATTATATATTTTATTATACTTCTAAAGTAAGTTAGTAATAGCTAACCTCTAGGTAAGTAGGCTATAGATCCTCTAATATACTACTAGGACTAAAACCTTTAACTAAGGTTTAATATTATTAGGCTTATAAGGGGATTATCCTATTAGTAGTTTAGTAAGTAATATCTTAGTAGCTTTATAATAAGAGTTATTATTAATAAATTAGGCTAGGTCGAGCTATATTACCTAGTTATCCTAGTTAATATTATAGAAAGTCCTTAAAAGATACTTAATACTCTAGTTCTGGCGTTCTATTTAGCTATTAGTTTAGGGATAGAAAGTAGTATTAATCTTCCTCTTAATAACTAGTAAGTAGTATACTTTAGACTAGAAGTTATTAGTAAATAGCGATCCCTAATTAGATATAATAGCTTCTAGGAGCCTAAACGTAAGGAAGATATATTTAGTTAGTAGCGTAGCTAACCTATTAGTAATAAGTAACTCCCTAGTAGGGATATATAGGGAGTATTTTATAAATCGATTAATACTAACGAGAATATTATTATAAGGCTTATTTTTAGTTATAAGTAATAATAGTAATTTAGTAATAAAGTTAATTAATATTTACTTAAAAAGCTTAGTAAGTATTAATAGGGGCGTGAGTTTACTATATAAGAGGTACTATCTTAGTTTTATATACTAGCACGTTATATATATCCTAATATATTTCTTTATATTAGTCTTCTATATATTCTAGAAAAACGATTTTCTAATCCTCTTTAGCATCTTAATAACCCCTTAGTAACCTCTAGATAGTTCGTTATAAAATACTCTAAGGACTTTATTCTAAAATAGGTAGTTATTAGGGATATATAAGCCCTCTTAGTATCTTAGGATATTAAAGTTATCTAATAACTACCTTATACCTTATTATTCCTACTCCTTATTAATATAAAAGGGGTCTTTCTATTAGGCCTCCTTAACCTATTCCTAGAGTAGGGGTATAAGTTATTCTAGCGAGGTATTTAATAGTTAGATATCTTATTACTACTTAGTACTTACCCTCTAGATAGTAGTATAATTAAAACGTTATAAGAAGTCTTATAGGAGTAAGTCCTTAGCTTTATTAATTTCTAAATCCTCTAGGGTATAGTTAGGTCTCTATAATAAACTATTAGCTAGGTTATAATAACCTAGCTAGTATTTAAGTTTAAAGTTAAATATTAATAGGTCTTATAATAGCTAAGCCTAGTAGCTACTAAGCGTCTTTTTATTAGCGAGGTGTTAGTAATCTAAGTAGTTAGTAATAAATTAGATATAATACTAGGAGTAAAATAAGTAATACTACTACCTTACTACTACCTCCCTAATAGCTAGTAGTTCTACTTCTAGCGTGTTATAATATAATTATACGCCCTTAAGCTTCTAAGATATAAATACTACTAGTCTCTATATATCCCCCTCTAGCTAGCTTAGTATTACCCTTATTATAAAGTCTAATATATTAGCTTTAACTTAAATTAGGAGTATAGGATTAAAGTAGTATAATATAAGCACTTCTATAAATAAAGCGCGGAGCTAGTAGAAGATAACTAGTACCTCCCTAGTTATTACTAGCTATCCCTTAGCTATATTAGTAAGTTAGTTAGTAAGTAGGCTATAAATCTTAAAGTAATTCTTAATTAAGCTCGGAATTACGCTGCAGCCCCTTTGCAAAAGACTATAATAAATTCACCTAGTTTGCAGGTATAATTCGGGAAATACTATATAGGTATTTTAACCTATACCCTCTACTAGTTAAGGAAAACAATATAGGAACCCTATATATTCCTACTACTTATAAGTAAACCCTCTAAATATTACTATATAAAGTCGGACGCGCGCCGCACTAGGGCTAATTATATTAGAGCTAAACGGGCTACTAAGGCTCTCGTAGCCTAGAAATACCCTCGCTAAACCTTCTAGCAAGGTACTACAAAAGCTACTATATAAGATAACTCCTTAACCTAAAAGGTTAACCTTCTAGTAAGGTGCTGCGAATACTACTATATAAGAGGTAACTCATTAACTAAAGAGGTCTTTCCTAAGAGGTTCTTATAGCTAGAGGTATAGGAAGCTCTATTACTATAAGTAAGGCTTTATACCTCTCCCTCTTCCTTATCCTTATCCCTTAGCTATATTAGTACTAGACCTTATATAAAGATATACTAAGCTTAAGCGAGGTATACCCTTTAATATAAATAATATAGAGGGGGTTACTACAGAGTTTAGCCTTAATATAATTAATAAAACCTGCTCTTTTATTAATTACTCTACTATATATAGAGAGCGTATTATTAGTATAACCCTTAAGAGGGCTTACTTTAATACCCCTATAGGGGACTCTATAAGGTATAATAGTATTAGAGCTAAGTAAGTAAACTTAGTAATAGAAGTTTAATAGATTATTATATACCCTATAGAGTAGCCCTTCTTTAAGTAGGTCCTCTATATTACTAAGGTAGAGGTAACCTAGGTAGCCTAGGCAAACGCTAGTAAGTATAGCTTATGCTAACTACTTTAATATAGAGAGAGCGTTACTAATAATAGTATAGTAAAGATAGTAACGACTTCTAGCGGATAAAGCGGTAATAGAGGCAGTACTTAATAGTAGCGTAGGTAGTGCGCGAGAGGAAAAGTTAATAGTTTTATAGTCTATTAAATAATTAAAAACCACGTTATTATTAATATAAAGTTAAAGATCGTGAGGCTATAGGTATATATAAGTATAGCTATAGTTAGGAAAGGATCACGTGACCGAAGGCTATATATTATTAGGAGGCGCGGAGTTAGAAGGTCCATTGCACTTAAGTAGGTAAAATCACTATACAGTGGCTAGAGGCCAAGTAGTTCTTGATAAATCTCCTATAGAACCCTATAAATCCTACAAATTACTAAATCTCTTATATTATAATAGGTACTAGCTACTTAGCTATTACTTAGACCCTCTTATATTTTATAGTAACTCTATTTACTAAGACTCTAAACCTAAGGAATTTAATCTCCTCCTTATAAAATTTATACTTATTAGGGTTTATATAGAGGCTATTAGCCTCTAACTAGGTAAGTACCTATCTTATAGCCTCTATATAGGAGTTTATATTATTAGTAAAAATTAAGCTATTATCTAAATTTATAATATAAATAATATTAACTAGGCCTATAAGTAACTTATTAATAAATATCTAGAAAGTAGTAAGTATATTAATAAGCCTAAATAGTATAATATAATATTTATAATAGCTATATTATATATAGAATACTATTTTTTACTTATCTCCCTCCTAGATCCTAACTTAGTAGTATATATCCTTAAGGTTAAGCTTAGTAAAGTACTTAGCTCTAGAGAGCTAGTTAAGGATCTTATTAATTAGAGGCAGGGGGGTATAGTTCTTAGTAGTTACTTAGTTAAGCCCCTAGTAGTCTATATATAACCTTAACTTACCTCCCTTCTTTAGGATAAATAGGATTAGTACCCCTATTAGGCTTACTAATAGGTAAATCTATCCTTTTTATAGGGCTTTATAAATATAATCCCTTAATTCTTCTAACTCCTCTTTAGCTAGTAAGTAAATAGGCCTAAATAGAGGCTTAGTTCTAGGCTCTAGGTTAATAGGGTAGCTCCTAGTAGCCCTAAACTCTAGCGTAGTTCCTACTAGGTTAATATTAAATACCTTCTTAAAGTCTTAGTATTTTAGTAGGATATTTATTTTAATCCCCTTGATATCTTTAAGATCTTAGGTATCCTCCTAGTAGTTAGTAATTAATATATAATTAACTTATAATACCCCTATAAGTACTACTCTCGCTTTATTTTTAATATACTTAAGTTCTTTTATAGTTATAATAAGGAGGATACTCTTCTTATATAAGGGAAAGGTCTAGCCTAATTCCCTCTAGTTAAGGTTAGAGCACTCTATTATATATTAAGGGATCCCTAGGATAGCGTTATAACTATTACTATTATTAATCCTAAAATTATATAAAGCTATTTACTAGACGCTTATACTATTAGTTATTTAAGTTACTAACTTCTATATATTATAGTTAGGTCCCTTAGATACCTATATTCCCCTAATAGGTTCTAACTTATTAGTCTCTAGTTAGGTATTAGTTATAATCCTCTAGTCTAGAATATTCTTATTAGCACTATAATTAATAAGTATAGTACTAGTCTTCTAGCTACTTATAACTTAGACCTATATTATCGCTTTAATATAACATAGCTAGTTACTACCCTATTAAACCGCACGCGTTACTACCTAGTCCTCCTCTAGCTATTTACTAGGGTAAGGTTTCCCTTTATAATAGGGGTAGCTATACTTCTTATAGTATAGGTACTTTAGTGCGATATAGCCCCTTTTCTTATAACTATAATAGATAATCTCCTTCTTAGTATCCTAGTCCTTAATATCCTCCTAGTAAGTATTAGTATTATTATAGCCTAAGTAAGTTTACTCTTTTAAGGCCTTAGTTAGTCCCTCTAGGTTAGTAGGTTAGCCTTCTAGTTATTACTCCTTATTATTAGCCCCCTAGTCCCTTACTAGTACCTTATATATCTATATATTAACTATAAGTTTAGTATTTCTAGCCTTAGTATTAAGGTTAAGCTATGACTTTAATAACCTACTCGCTATAATATAGTATTAGAGCTTAGGATCTAGCCTAGCTATTATATTAGTTACCTAGATCTCCTCTAGTTATTAGTAAGGGCTCTCCGCTTTAATCCCCTTATAATAGTTAATAAAGCTCTAGTATAACTATCCTAGTCGCTAGTAGGCCTATTTAAGCTAGGTTTATATACTAAGGGTCCTAGACCTTACGTTAGCTATACTATTAGCTAACTAGTCCTTTATTACTACCTAAGTAATATCCTTTGCTTTATTATTATAATTAATAGAGAGGTATAAGGTCTATTGCTTTACTACTAGCCCTTCTAGGTACCTAATAATAAATAGTACCTTTTCGAGGTCTAATATAATCTTATTTATCTTAAATCGCGTATTAAGATTAAATATAAATTAATTAAAGTTAGTCTAGGTACCCCCTTTATACTTAAGTATTAGAAGATACTTCCCCTAGAGCTCTAATTAATACTTCTTTAATTTACTACTAATAACTACCTAGTAGGTAGTAGGGTTACTTACTAGGGTTAATAGTTAGCTAGCCCTTAAGGCCTTAAGATATTCCTATTTATACTTTAGCTACCCCTTCTTTTCTTCCTTTTTAATAAGCTAATCTAATTTAACCTCTATTAATTAACTACCTAGTCCTCTACTAGTACCCTTATTACTATTCTATTTAGTAGGTATCTTATCCTATATTTAGCTATTTAGTTACTCCTAGCTAGTAGGGGATCCTAATATTAATATTATATTCGTCTCCTAAGTAGACCTATAGGTAGGTATTATATTATTATATATTATACTACTCTAACGGTCTGCACCCCTATTAACATAGGTAATAGAGAAGAACGTATTATAAGAACGTATTATAAACTAGTGCAGTATAGAGTAATAGAGTTAGTATAGTTAGGTATATCTAAGGTTAAATATTCTTCTCTAGCCCTCTAACTATTAGGTAAGGGCTAGAGGACTTATCTAGGGGTTACCTAGTGCCTCCCTATAGCCCTAACTCCTACGGACTTCCCTAACTTAGCCCGCTAAGCCCTTTTCCCTATAACTTTATCCTGGCTCGTGACAATAGATCTCTATCAGCTCACCGCAGGGAAAGTGGACGAATTCGACACATCAGTGCAGGTAGATGTTCATTGAATTTCGGTCGCCCCTGGTCATGAACGTACGTTCCTTATGAGCCTGCACTGCAGCTCGGGCAAAGCCCAAACAGTCGGGCGATAAGTTAGGCGAGAAGAACGAAAGACTTTGGCTCGAGTGATCAGTGTTGCTGTGGGGTAATACATGGCCTTTTGAGATAATTGGAAGAGCTCCTCAAACCGATCCCATCTTCCCTTGTCGCTGTCCTAAGCGAGGTCGTCGGCTTTCTTTTACTTGTATGCCTTATGAGGATCGCATTCGTTAGCATACCTTTTCGCATTATTTTACTTTCACGAGCTCCCGAAGAAGATGATCTGCTGCGCTGATCAGTTCGGGCTCCGAAGACCCAGCCGCAGCCAGCTGTATAGCTTCTTGTAAGGCTTGTCATGCATGGGCGCATTCCAGATCCAGAATGGAATGAATTGGTTCCAAGGACTGAGCATCGCGAGGCATTCCACGTCTATGGGAATCCATGGATGGTGGTATCGCTTTCTTGAGTTAGCGAAGCTCTTTCCAATTGCAAACACAGACCTTTTTCCATGGCATAGATGTATGAGGAAAGGAGAGTTTCCCATATTTCTCGTCTTGTTGTCGTCAGTCTTCAAGAATGACAGATCGCTATATCCTGCGGCGATACAAAACTGGGCTGTGTATCTGGTAAGCCGCTAAGCGAGCTAAGGCTTAGCCATCTCGATAGCATGAGAAGCCTATATGAGTCAGCAAGCCTGGAGTGTAAGGAAATTCGTTATTTCGGAATTTCTTACGCCTAGGATTAGCGCCTTTATCGATTCGGCTTTGGCTGGCAAACACGCTGGAACTCACTTGACATGGGATGGTCTATACGGCAGCTGACACAAGGCTCGACTTGAATCCGGAAAACGACGTCCTGCAGATTATAAATGCCACACTTACGATGGCTCAGGCTGCTGTGCACACTCGTTTATGCAGTAGATGTGTACACATCCTCTTCCAGTGCCGTCGCTGACCCTGCCGCCGGTGTCGTCCGAGGCATCAAGGAAGACACACACAACGAGACAGCTGTCGTAGCTGAACATTCGAACGATCTCCGTCGAGACTTGGTCGGAGGTCACACAGTCTACGCAGCGGCGAAGGTCAGAACAGAACAGGCTCTATGGAACTGGTATCACCGCGAGGCCCCGGACTTGGTGATGAACACAAGTGCGTACAAAGCTTGAAAGTTTGGGGATCGTCTACTAAAGAAAGTGTCAGTCATTCCAAGCCCACGCTACGGCGAGATGCTCGACCCCGAGCACCAAAGATTAACAGCTGCGAACGGCGTGTTGAAACTCCTCTGGGACGGTGATGCTTCTGAAGAGATTCTCACGATGCTCGAATCACGTATGTAAAAGTCTCCTCCCCCGCTAGAATTTCCACGCTAAGTTGCCATGAGAATGATTCTGCGAAGTCAAGGACATGGTGAGTCTCCACATCGGCGCTTTGTTGCTGCCGAAGGTGAAGTCCGAGAGGATGTTTGGTTATGCCAACTGATATACGATCATGACATTTCAAGAATTTTTAGGGCCATTGAGCCGACCCGCCAATTCCCCGGAGATATTTCAAACGCCCAAAAAAGGCATGAGCAACGTGCCAATCAAGATCGACCGAGGTCCTCGGATATATGGGACTTCAGGGTTGGAAGATCATGGAGTAGTGCCTCCGACCGCTAGCAAAGCAGTGAGGCTGATAAATGTCCACTTCAGGACTATCAGATCTGGAATTTCCTCTTAGAAATGCGGCTTGACAACTTACAAATGGTTTCAACTAGATACAAGCTGGTTAGAACAGAACTGCTCTGCATACTCCAAAATGCACCGCCATTTCCTCAAGGGAAAAGACGAAGAAAACAATGCCACCAAATCAAGCAACGGGGATCGTATGCAGCGGGGCGGATTGGACGAGAACTACGGCTGGCGCTAGAGACTCTTATTGGTCTCAGTACGCCTTACGCCTGCTAGTGCTTACTCGCACAACTGCTGAGCCCCAAGACAGCTCTGGTGGCATCATGCAGCAGCTCCAGCCTGATCATAAAGCCCGATTCTGAGACACATCTTCACGGCTAACATTTCAGATCAGAGAGGCCGTTTTCGCGTGCCTGCGCTCCAATGGAAAAGGATTTAGGGGAAACAACATTCAGCAGCGCTATTGCAGATAGGCAGTGCGGCCAAGATGGAACGCGAAAAAGTTGTATGAGATTTCGGCTGCAAATGCAAACCTGTCATGTGTTGATCAGAAACCTAGAAACATAGTTTCAATTTCGAGTAACCCGAAGCTTTCCATTACGAGCGTGAAAGTTGCCGCGATGACAAGCAGCATGCCAGAGCTCTCGAAGCGAGAATGACGGCTAAGCTATCTCCTTGCGAGCCAAGACTACGTTTCCATTTTCCGGAAGGCTGGCAATAAAAACTTTTGGGTCTTGTTCTCCAACACGATAAAATTGGTGGTTCAGCAGATGATCTAAGATTGACCAAGGCCAATGACAACTCGCCACGGGAGAGTAGCCTACTTCAGTAGAAGATCGGATTTGCTAGGGTGACATCGCCAACACTCCACCACCCAGGCAGCAGAATAGACGGTTTACGTAGTAATCTGTAGTACGGGTGGGAATGGGCCGCCGCAAAGACTAACGATAATAGCTTGAAAGCAGGCAAGACAGGAGGAGAAAGACAAGAGCGCAGAGATCTGCTGCGCATCTGGGGCAGTGGCAGTTCACGCTTGCTATCAGCCAAGATCCCTGGTGTTCAGGGACCTCCTTGCCTCCATCAACTGTTCAAGGACGAAGGAGGGTTACACTGGGAGCTTATTGGTGTGCTAGGCATATTTAGCTGCGAGCCGCCTGTGACTGGATCAACCTTAAGATGACTTCTAGGGCTGTGTTGCACATGAGGGGATCACCGAATGGGCTGTAAGGGGGCTGAGAGGTAATTGAGCAGAGGGAATCTAAGCGAGGGCGCCGAGGCGCGAGGCACTGCGGGACAAGACTCGAGGGAGGCAATCCTTTATATTTGGCTTATACTTAAAGTGCGCCACTGGTCCACCTGCTAAGTTACGGCGACCGTTATCGAAGGCCCAGAATCATCATCATTGCCACGCGAGGAAATACGTGTTTTCGAAAAGTCTCAGCGACCATCCAGACTCCGCACGATTGCCATGTCCCAAAAGTATAACGTCGGCGATGGCTCGCCCTTCCTCAAGAGGGTCATCATACCCTTTTACATAATTCGAATCGCAGTCATGCTCCTTGAGGTCGTGCTGTACGCTTCGTCGATTGCGCTCGCGTCAAGCAGAGAAGACGACTTGAACGATCTCGCCGGCACACGCAAAGCGGCCGGCTGGGTCATTGTTATCCTCGCCGTTGTCATGGTCTTCATCGCGGCCTGCCTCATCCTCGACATTGTTTGCATTGTCAAACGGTCGCGAAGAACCCTGACGCCCAAGTTTTTCCTCATTGCCAATTGGTGAGCTTTCCCTTGCAGCCGAGGAACATCGGTATGATTCGCGTGTGCTAATCTGCTTGTGGTAGCATCCAAACTGCCATCTGGACGGCGTTGTTCTTCCTCACCATTGCTGGCGCGGAGGGAAATGCCATCACCATCGTCGTCAACCTTGTCATCTAGTGAGTGATCATGCCATGCTCACGTCGAACCGCCTTTCGCTGACCGTCTCAATTAGCGCTTCGTTCGTCGGCCTTCTCATTTACGCCTCCGTGATTTACCACAGACACCGCAAGGGAACCCTGCGCGGCAGTTACGCCCCTGCAGGCCAAAACCAGCCTACGGAGTACAGCGGCTACGCCAGCGACCAACCCGTCAAGCCGAACCAGCCGTACGAGATGGACAACCGATATGCTTGAACTGGGGCGACACCACTCGCGCTCGATGCGGTGTCGAAATGATTATACAATGTTCACGATGCGAGAGGGTTTGAGCAGCATCCCGGGCTTCTTATACTGCTCAGTTTGCCGCGGGAGTTCCGGTTCATAGAAGGTCCGGTTGATAACACAGGAGGAGTCATGTACCGAGAAAGATACCATTTGTTTTGCGAAATATCCACGAAATTCCATCAAACATCTCTCTCGAAGACGGTGACAGCCGAGGCCGACCTGGGTGAGCAGTTGACATGGCGGCGATACATAGTCTTTGCAAGGTTTGTCACTATAGTAGCAAAGTTTCTCAAGGGACAGATTGATGCCATCACGTCAGCTCAGCTTATGCAATTTTGATCATGCTATCGAAGCAAACCTACAACTACCAACCGACTCTTAGCTATGCATACACCGCACCCACTCACGCTGGACGACCGGTGTGGCCGTCCGAGTCCAGATCCAATGACGCAGAGAGGTCATAAAACGTCTCTTTCAGCCCGGGGGCAGCCGTAAACATCTTCTGCAAGGCCTCTTCGGCCCTTTTGTGGCGAATAGGATGAGCCACAAAAGTGGAACCACAATTGCGATAGTGCAATTGCGGCTTATATACGCATTACGATATACCCCCTTAGTTTCGCCCTAATGAGCGCGGAACTGCAATACTTACAACCTTCTAATTGGGTATATCTCGCTAAAGTCTAGGTAGTTAAGCCGCTGGGATTCGAACCTATAACGCTAAGGTAGGGGACTCAAACCTCGAACCCATAGGGTAGGGATTATATAAGCCCAAAAGACGTACTCAAACTATTCTAGTATATAGTTAGGGTAGTATAGAGCTAGGCTTATAACTATGGCGAATAGGATAAGCTGCAAAAGTGGAACTATAATTGCGATAGTGTAATTGCAGCTTATATACGCATCACGATATATTGAGAAACGTCCTATAGGGCTATATTTATAGTTACTAAAGAGCTTAATCTATTATAACGAGAGTAGCTATAACGTGGTCGCTTATAACTACTATCGGAGGAACGACCCTAGAATAAGGTTACTCCGGAGCTAACGTTAGTTATATACTACGCTAAGAACGGGCGATACTAAAGGTATTATAATATACCCCCCTAGATATAGCTATAGCTAGAAAAGCGCCTAACTATATAGTATCCCTTAAAATACTTAAATATAAAGTAGTATATTAATAAATAACTTATTAATAAGCCTATTAATAAAAGAGATAATAAAGTAAAGTTATTTATATTAGGTATAAGCAAAGCGTAAATAGTTACGGTTTTCTACCTTTATAACTATTACTATTATTATTATAATACCCTTTATTTACTAACTCTTACTAATAGTAGTAGAATCTATTATCTCTTATTAGCTTAGGTAGGGTAGCTACTATTATATTAATT
>JAVHLU010003130.1:0-13151 GCA_036785755.1 Colletotrichum ledebouriae
AAGGTACCTAACTCTCTAAGAAGCCTATAAAAGCTATTAAAAAGAGTAAAAGAATCCGCCTCTAGGTACTATTAGAAAGGGTTAGAACTAATAGGAACTAGAAAGATAATAAATAATATAGCTCTACTTATAAACTAGTAAGAATATTAGGAGTAGGCTTAAAAGATATATAGAATAATTTATAGATCTAATTAAAAGAGATTATCTCTATTAAGCGCTAATTCGCTAAGAAATTACTAAAAAACGAGGTATATAGTTATTAAGGTACTAATAGTAATAATAATAATCCTCCCCTCTCCGCTACGCTCCTCTCCTCTACGCTCTACTCTATAGTCTCCCTATAACGGGTCTATGCGCTAAGGGAGTTTTCCGAAAGTTGCGTAGCTAAGTCTATCCTATCCTATCCTAATACTAAGGGATCCGCGTTCTAAGGTATAAGCCCTATAGAAAGTTATACTTACTACCCCTACTAGTATACCTATTTTAGGAAATTAGTATAGACTTTATTACTAGACTACTACTAAGCTATTAATATAAAAGCAGGGAGTATAACGTAGTTATTATTATTATATACTAAATAACTAAGTTTGCTATATTTATTCTAATAATAAAGTAGCTAATAGCTACTAAGTTAGCGCGGATTATTTATAAATAGGTTAAGTACTATTTTAACACCTTAGAGGGTATTATTAGTAACTAAGATAAGCTCCTTACTAGCTAACTTTAGGAGGAATTTATAAGAGAGACGGCTATTAAGCGCTACCTCTCTACTACGTATTACCCCTAGACTAATAGGTAGTTTAAGAGGATATACTAAATATTAGAAAAGTACTTATAAGTATATACTAGTAACTCGCTATAAGAATAAGCTATCTAGTTACCTAAGGCTAAGTTTATATATAATAATAGTTACTATAGCACTACTAGCTACTTACTAATAGAGGCCTTATATAGCTACTACCCGCGTTATATAGAATATATAACCCCTATAAATAGGGTTATAATATAGAGTATAAGGGAGCGAATTAAATATATTTTAAGGCTTTATAAGAGGGCTTAGGAATAGTAGTAAAAGGCTATTAAGGTATAAGCTAAGTATTATAACGCGAAGTATAGGGAATACACTTATTATTAGGGATAGGTTATTAGGCTATTAATAAAAAACCTCTAGTTTAAGAATAAAAAACTAGCGCCTAGGTTTATATAAATAGCTATTATAGAACTAGTTAGTATATAAGTATATAGAGTTTATCTACTATTATAATACTAAAGGATATATAATATATTCTTAGTTACCTTACTAGAGCTATAGGATAATTACTAAGTAAGTAGCGAGGGCTTACTTATATACCTAGAGCTTAAGAATAAGCTAGAGGAATAGGAAATAGAAGAGATCGTTATATAGCAAGGTATTAGTAATAATATATAATACTTAGTTAAGTAAGTAGGATAGCTTATAGAATATAATATATAAGAGCCTATAGAGAACTTAGCGAACGTATAAGAGGCTATTTATAAGTTTAATAGATAATATAAGAGGGCTTATAAGAAGTAGGACGACTAGTTATTAGAACTACTATAATAAGTTAGTAATTATAAACTATAAGACTATAAAATAGAACTTAAATTATAAGTAAGACGTTAATTAAATTAAGTAGTAAATTATTATTAAGGCTATAGCGAAAAGGGGTATTATCCTATAAAAGGGGAAAGGAGCTAACTATCTAATTAGTTATTAACTTCTTAGGATAGCTATAAGGGCGACTACTATAACTACTATAACTACGAGTAGTATTACTATAACTACTATAGAGACTAGTCGCTAAACTAGCGCTATTAGTATCCCTACTATTACTACCTATAGGCTAACTAGTAGCTAACTTACTACTAGTACTACTATCTAACTCGCTATTAGAACTATTACTATTAGAGATAGTAATAGTAACCTTAGCTCTCTTAGTCCTTTTTACTAACTCTTTACTATTCCTTTAGCTATACTTAGTAGGGATATAGAAGTAGGAGGCGTAGGAGATAGGGTGAGTATTAGTAATAGTAATAAAGTAAGAGGGGATATTATTAGTAGTATACTTAGTAAGATTTTCTTAAAGCTCTTTATAAAACCTAGGGAAAAAGGCGATATTATACTTATAGGTACATATAGGGACTAGCTTTATTAAAAGGTTATTAAGTAAGTAGTTAATCTTATTATAGAGGTAGTTAATAGGACTATTATTATAAATATATAGTAGCTAGGTAGTATTTAAGCGCTAAAGAATATTAACGCTATTATAAAAGGTATTAACCTAAAAACTAATAACTAGTAGCATATAATTAGTAAGGGAATAGCGAGTAATAGCTTATATAAACTAGGATATTAAGCGCGAGGTGCTTATAGATTAAAGCGAGCTCCTAGAGCTAAAGCTACTCTATATTATAGCTATTATTACGGCCTCTGGCTACTGCATAGTGATTTTACCTACTTAAGTGCAATAGACCTTCTAACTCCGCGCCTCCTAATAATATATAGCCTTCGGTCACGTGATCCTCTCCTAACTATAGCTGTACTTATATATGCCCTACTAGATAGCCTCACGATCTTTAACTTTATATCGATAATAACGTGGTTTTTGATTATTTAATAGGCTACGAAACTATTAACTTTTCCTCTCGCGCACTACCCGCGCCGCTATTAGTAAGCCTACTATAGGCGCATAGCTTGCTAAGTGCACTACTAACGATCGATCAGAATACCGCCTCTATTACTACTTCGTCCGCTAGCTATGCCGTCGTTAGCAACGCTCTCTCTATATTATAGTTAGCGCAAGCTATACTTACCGACGTTCGCCTAGGCTACCTAGGCTACCTCTACCTTAGTAATATAGAGGACCTGCTCGAAGAAGGGCTACTCTATAGGGTATATAATAACCTACTAAGCTTCTACTACTAAGTTTACTTACTTAGCTCTAATACTATCGCGCCTTATAGAGTCCCCTATAGGGGTATTAAAATAAGCCCTCTTAAGGGTTATATTAATAATATACTCTCTATATATAGCGGAGTAGTTAATAAAGGAGCGGGTTTTATTAATTATATTAAGGCTAAACTCTCTAGCGATCCCCTCTATATTATTTATACTAAAGGGTATACCTTACTTAGGCTTAGTATATTTATATATAGGGTCTAGTACTAATATAGTTAAGGGATGGCCTCTGGCTACTGCATAGTGATTTTACCTGCTTAAGTGTAATAGACCTTCTAACTCCGCGCCTCCTAATAATATATAGCCTTCGGTTATATAATCGTAACTCTCCTAACTATAGCTATACTTATATATACCTATAGCCTTATAATCTTTAACTTTATATTAATAATAACGTGGTTTTTAATTATTTAATAGATTATAAGACTATTAACTTTTCCTCTCGTATACTACCCGCGCTACTATTAAATACCGCCTCTATTACCGCTTTATCCGCTAGTAGCTATACTATCGTTAGCAACGCTCTCTCTATATTAAAGTAGTTAGCATAAGCTGTACTTACTAATATTCGCCGAAGCTACCTAGGCTACCTCTACCTTAGTAATATAGAGGACCTGCTTAAAGAAAGGCTACTCTATAGGGTATATAATAACCTACTAAACTTCTATTATTAAGTTTACTTACTTAGCTCTAATACTATTATACCTTATAGAGTCCCCTATAGGGGTATTAAGGTAAGCCCTCTTAAAGGCTATACTAATAATATACTCTCTATATATAGTAGAGTAGTTAATAAAGGAGCGGGTTTTATTAATTATATTAAGGTTAAACTCTCTAGCGATCCCCTCTATATTATTTATACTAAAGGGTATACCTCGCTTAGGCTTAGCGTATTTATATATAGGGTTTAGTACTAATATAGTTAAGGGATAAGGATAAGGATAAGGGAGAGATATAAGGCCCTATTTATAGAGCTTCTTATACTTCTAGCTATAAGAACCTCTTAGGAAAGACCTCTCTAGTTAAGGAGTTACCTCTTATATAGTAATATTCGTAGTACCTTTAGTACCTTACTAGAAGGTTAACCTTTTAGGTTAAGGAGTTATCTTATATAGTAGCTTTTACCTTATTAGAAGGTTTAGCGAGGGCGTTACTATAAGAGCCTTAGTAGCCTATTTAGCTCTAATATAATTAGCCCTAGTGCAGCGCGCGTCCGACTTTATATAGTAATATTTAGAGGGTTTGCTTATAAGTAGTAGGAATATATAGGGTTCTTATATTATTTTTCTTAACTAGTAGAGGGTATAGGTTAAAATACCTATATAATATTTCCCGAATTATGCTTATAAACTAGGTGAATTTATTATAGTCTTTTTGCGAAGGGGCTGCGGCGTAATTCCGAGCTCAATATAGTTAAGGGATAAGGATAAGGAAGAGGGAGAGGTATAAGGCCCTGCTTATAGAGCTTCTTATACTTCTAGCTATAAGAACCTCTTAGGAAAGACCTCTTTAGTTAAGGAGTTACCTCTTATATAGTAGTATTTATAGTACTTTACTAGAAGGTTAACCTTTTAAGTTAAGGAGTTATCTTATATAATAGCTTTTATAGCACCTTTAGCACCTTACTAGAAGGTCGACCTTTTAGGTTAAGGAGTTATCTTATATAGTAGCTTTTACCTTACTAGAAGGTTTAGTAAGGGCGTTTCTAGGCTATAAGAGCCTTAGTAGCTTATTTAGCTCTAATATAATTAGCCCTAGTATAGCGCGCGTCCGACTTTATATAAGGGTTTGCTTGCGAGTAGTAAGAATATATAGGGTTCCTATATTATTTTCCTTAACTAATAGAGGGTATAAGTTAAAATACCTATATAGTATTTCCTAAATTATAACTACGAACTAGGTGAATTTATTATAGTCTTTTTACGAAGGGGCTGCGGCGTAAATCCGAGCTTAATAGCTATTATTACTAGTAATAGGGTTATAAAGAAGCTTAGTAATATACTTCTATATTACTAAATAATTACTAAGTATAGCTAGAATATAATAATAATAAAGAGGGGTTAGGATACTATCGCGCTACTAGATCTAGATCTAGTAAAATATATTCTAAGTTATCTAAGCTATACCCTAAAGCTCTTAACGGACTTATAAAATATTAATATATAATAACCTATTAATAAACTAGCGGAGACTTATAGTAGTATATTTCTTCTTATTAAAGTTATAATAAATATACTTCTATATAGATTTAGTATATATATAGCAAAAGTAGATAATATCCTAATATATTTTATAAAAATAGCTAAGATAAGGATAGCTATTATTAGTATTATTAATAAGATTATTAGAAAGAATCTTAGGATTAGAGACGTATTTTATAAGAAGTATACTTATATTTATAATATAAGATATTATAAAGAGCTATTAATAAGAGGCTAGAAAGGGAGATAAATAAGATTAGAAGAGAAAAAAGGGAAACGGAGAAAACTTAATAATTATAATAAAAGCTTATAAATAAGCGCTAAAATAAGGGAGGTAGCTAGATTAAAAAAGATTATAAAGAGGAGAAATTCTAACTAAGTTAGAGACCTTAAAAAGAAAACGCCTTTTTATATTTTAAGTCGCTAGGTAATAAAGCTAAATAATTACTAGTTATATACTATTAAATAGTTATGAAACTATTAGTAACTAATTAAAAAATAATAATAATAATTAAAATTTAAAAATACTTATAATATATTAGGAAAACAAAAATATTATTTACTATAACTACTAAAATTTAATATAGAGGGTAAGAGTAAATAATATAATAAAGGCGTAGAGACGCTACCCTATAGTTAGTAATAATATTTATAACGACGTAGAGCTATATTACTCTACTAGTACGCCTTAGGGACTAAGGCTTTAGAGGGGGGGGGTAATTATAAGGAATAATAGTAGGTATAAGGTATTGAGCTACGCTATTAGTAAAATATTAGCGAATTAGTAGTAAATATATATACCCTTAAAAAAGCTTTATAAGCTAGAGACTTAGAAAGTTAAGTAATAGTTTAATATTACTACGTATACCTACGTTTTAGCATTCTAGCCCTTCCTAGTTTAGGCCTATAGCTATACTCTTATATAAGGCTAGGTGGGTAGTATAAGGTTTTAATTAATATATAGGTATTAATTACCTCCAAACCTTTAGTACTACCTATAAGCCTGAAAGCTATAGATTTCTATTATATTATAGCATATATAATAACTAGGATATATAGTAGTATGACGTCTCTAACGCCTTTGTACATGCAGAGGTAGATAAGGAGATATATATGCAACTGCCTACCGGTTTTATTTATAATAAAAATACTAATAAGCTAGAATTTAATATAAATTCCCTTATAAAACCCTATAATAATAACTATATATTAAAGCTTAAAAAGGCCTTATATAGCTTAATGCAAAGCCCGCGACTATACTATAAACACCTACGGTCTATCTTAATAAATATAGGCTTTAAGGTTTCACCTTATAATGAAGCCTTATTTATATTAAATAATAATAATAAGTAGGCTTTAATAGCATGCCATGTGGACGACATGCTTATAGCCACACCAAATAATACTATAAATAAATATATATATAACTCTTTATTAAAGAGTATAAAAATAAAGCCTATAGGGGTGCCTAATAAATTCCTAGGCTGCGAAATAACTATAGACCGTTAAAATAAGGCTTTATATATATATCAAAGCCAATATACTAAAAGAATACTTAATAAATATAATAAAAAGCATATATATATAGCTGAAATACCTATGGATAATAATATAAAGCTATATAAAAACAAAGATATAGCTAGGCTAGAAGATATAACTATATATTAATAGCAAATAAGAGCTCTACTTTATTTAGCCTTAAAAACTAGGCTTAATATAGCTCTAGCTGTTACTACTTATGCTCGATATATAAGTAATCCCTCTACAGAGCACTTTATAGCCCTAGATAAAATATAGGGCTATTTAAATAAATATCCTACTTTAGGATTATATTATAACTGCAATAATAACTAGCTATATAATAATAATAATATTATCGAATTTTCAGACTCTAATTAGGCTAGACATCTAGATGATAGAAAGTCTATAACTGGCTATGTCTTTACTTTTAGACTATATAATATAATAAGCTGAAATAGTATTAAATAAAAAACAGTTGCTTTAAGCACTTGTGAAGCTACATATGTAGCTCTAATAGAGTCTATAAAAGAAGCTATATATTTATATAATAACTATAACTATATATATAAAGTTCTGGGTTATAAGGCTTTAGATAAGCCTAAAATATTAATAGATAATAAAGCAGCTTAAAAGCTAGCTCAAAACCCAGAATTCCATAAAAAAGTCAAGTATATTAATATAGAGTATCACTTTATAAGAGATAACGTTATAGCTAAAAAAGTATTCTTATACCACGTTAATACTAAAGATAATATAGCGAATATATTAACTAAACTGCTAGTAAAAATACTTTTTCACTTAATAAAAGATACTTATAATATATTAGAAAAGGGTTTTTGACTAGATTATAATAAACCTATTAATAGGTATAATAAAAATACAAAAGACTCTAATATTCAAATAGTTAATAAACTACTAAAATAATATAATATATATATCTGGTTTTCCCTAATATAAATACTAGAATTCTTCCTATAAGGTTTTTTCTAGTATACAATATTCTCTAAATAATAGATAAAGAATAATAATATTAATACTGGTTTTTCCTATACTGTTTTCTAGTATATATATAATAAGTACTGGTTTTTTCCTATAAGGTTTTCCAGTATAAAAGTCTCTTAAGCAATAAGCTATATATAATATATATACCTTAAGGGGGGATATAAGAGAGATACTATAAAACCCTATAATAAAAATATATAATAAGATATAATAATATAGAGGCTATATAATAGAGGTTGATTACGTAATATAGCATATTATAGTATTATTAATACTATATGTACTATTAGAAGAAGCCTCTAGAAAGCTATAGAAACTGCTAGCATTTACTACCTAAGTTAAGGTTAAACCTAAAAGGGATTTAGGTTACTGAATTACTTAATAAATAACCTAAATAAGGAAATAAGTAGGGCAGCTTAGTAAGCAGCTTACGCAGCTATAGAAGGCTCTAGAAACCAAGCCTTAAGTATAAATAACTCGCCTCTCCCTCTCTAGAATACTCCTTTTTTTTAGAAGTTAGATACTTTAATATTAACTTATTTATACTTATTATTTCCCTTTTGAGCTATCGATTACGTTATTAACGATTACGTAACCTAAGAGTAACTAATATACTAGCTATTACTTATATTACCCCTTCCTTATCTATAGAGAGAAGGAATATAAGAAAGTTATAGCTAACTAAGAACTTATTAGGGTTAGATAAAGGTTTAATAATATCTTTTAGTCTAGCTAGTAGTTAATAATATTAATTACTTTAACTATTATTATTATTATAACCCAGGCTACTTCCTCTACTATTTTAGCCTTTAGGGTTATTATTATTACCTCTATTACTAAGGTCTCTAGGTAGTATAAGTAGTAGTAGTAATAAGGCGTCCTCTATATATTTAATATTTTAATTATATCTTTTGCTTTTCTTAAGGTTTAATAGTCTAGCTTTAGATTCCTATAAGCCTATCTTATTATAATACTTACCCTAGCTATAGATATTTAAGTAACTCTATAAGTTACTTAGCTTAAGTATAAGAGGGCTACCTTATCCCTTTCCTTAGGTTAGGAATAATATAAATATATCTTTACTTTCCTTAAATAATATATAGAATATATCTAGGCTTAGCTCTAGTATTAATATAATAATAATATACTTTAATATAGGTTTAAGAGGTAAGGGTGGCCTCTAGCTACTGCATAGTGATTTTACCTACTTAAGTGCAATAGACCTTCTAACTCCGCGCCTCCTGATAATATATAGCCTTTAGTCACGTGATTATAACTCTCCTAACTATAGCCGTACTTATACGTGCCTATAGCCTCACAATCTTTAACTTTATATTAATAATAATATAGTTTTTAATTATTTAATAGATTACGAAACTATCGACGTTTCCTCTTATATATTACCCGCGCTGCTATTAAATACCGCCTCTATTACCGCTTCGTCCGCTAGAAGTCGTTACTATCTTTACTATGCTATTATTAGCAACGCTCTCTCTATTTAGCGTAAGCTATACTTACTAACGTTCCCCTAATAGGCCTAGGCTACCTAGGCTACCTCTACCTTAGTAATATAGAGGACCTGCTCGAAGAAGGGCTACTCTATAAAGTATATAATAACCTACTAAACTTCTACTACTAAGTTTACTTACTTAGCTCTAATACTATTACGCCTTATAGAGTCCCCTATAGGGGTATTAAGGTAAGCCCTCTTAAAGGCTATACTAATAATATACTCTCTATATATAGCGGAGTAGTTAATAAAGGAGCGGGTTTTATTAATTATATTAAGGCTAAACTCTCTAGTAATCCCCTCTATATTATTTATACTAAAAGGCGTGCCTCGCTTAGGCTTAGTATATTTATATATAGGGTCTAGTGCTAATATAGTTAAGGATTTATTATAAGTTAGATAAGGATAAGGATAAGGGAGAGGTATAAGGCCCTGCTCGTGATAATAGAGCTTCTTATGCTTCTAGCTATAAAAACCTCTTAGGAAAGACCTCTCTAGTTAAGGAGTTACCTCTTATATAGTAGTATTTACCTTTAGTACCTTACTAGAAGGTCGACCTTTTAGGTTAAGGAGTTATCTTATATAGTAGCTTTTATAATACCTTACTAGAAGGTTTAGCGAGGGTATTACTATAAGAGCCTTAGTAGCTTATTTAGCTCTAATATAATTAGCCCTAGTATAGCGCGCGTCTAACTTTATACGAGGGTTTGCTTATAAGTAGTAGGAATATATAGGGTTCTTATATTAGTTTCCTTAACTAGTAGAGGGTATAGGTTAAAATACCTATATAGTATTTCCCGAATTATGCCTGCGAACTAGGTGAATGATTTGTTATAGTCTTTTTGCGAAGGGGCTGCGGCGTAATTCCGAGCTTAATATATTATTAAAAACCTCTAAACTCCCCCTTTCCCTTAACTAAGAAATATTAATAAGAGATATTAACCCTTTACTATTCCCCTTAACTAAGAGACGTCCCTAAGAGATATTAAATCTTAAAGATTTCCTTAACTAAGGAATATCCTAAAGAGATAATAAACCTCTAATAATAATACCTTATAAGCTACTTTCTTATTATAAAGTTAAAGAAGGTCTTAAGTCTAACCTTCTAGAACTTATTAATTATTTAATTATTATAAACTTTATAATAACGCTTAAGTAATACCTAGATAAGTTCTATATACTACTTACCTAGACTAAGTATATTTTTCTTAAGTTAGTAATAAAAGCGAGTATTATAGCTATTACTTATAAGAACTTTAAATAATACTTAGTAAACTACTATAGATATATTTAAAAGTTAATATTATATAGGGAAGTATATAAAACTACTTAATATATTTAAAATAAGATCCTATAGATTTAAATAACTAACTTATAACTATTTATTAATACTATTAAGTAGTAATATCGCCTTAATCTCCCTTATTATAATTAATATATTAAGATAGAGACTAAATAGAGCTAGACTCTAGATATAATACTCCTTTTTAAAGAGGATAAAGAGAGGGGAGGCTATAAGACCCTAAGAGCTAACGCTATAAATAAGCTAGATATCTTAAAACCTATATCTAAACTTAATATAATAATAATCCTAAAAGCTTTCTTAGTACTCCTATTAACTCTAGAGGAATATTATAAGTTTAGATAAAGTTTTATAAATAGTTTATAACTTCTACTTCTTAAACCTATATTAAAGGATATAACTATTATATTAATACTAGAGCTAAGCCTAAATACCTTCTACGCGTTATTTAAAGAAAGTAAAGATATATTAAGTACTTTATTCCTAACCTAAGGAAAAGGAATAAGTAGCCCTCTTATACCTAAGCTAAGGGCCTCTAGCTACTGCATAGTGATTTTTCCTACTTAAGTGCAATAGACTTTCTAACTCCGCGCCTCTTAATAATACATAGCCTTTAGTCACGTGATCTTACTAACTACCTTTCCTAACTATAGCCGCACTTATATATACCTATAGCCTCACGATCTCTAACTTTATATTAATAATAACGTAGTTTTTAATTATTTAAACTACGAAATTATCGACTTTTCCTCTTATATACTACCTATACTGCTATTAAATACCGCCTCTATTACCGCTTTATCCGCTAGAAGTCGTTACTATCTTTAATATACTATTATTAATAACGCTCTCTTTATTTAGCGCAAGCTATACTTACTAACGTTTAAGCCCTAATAGGCCTAGGCTACCTAGGCTACCTCTGCCTTAGTAATACGGAAGACCTGCTTAAAAAAGGGCTACTCTATAGGGTATATAATAACCTACTAAACTTCTACTACTAAGTTTACTTACTTAGCTCTAATATTATTATACCTTATAGAGTCCCTTATAGGGGTATTAAGGTAAGCCCTCTTAAGGGCTATATTAATAATATACTCTTTATATATAGCAGAGTAGTTAATAAAGGAGTAGGTTTTATTAATTATATTAAGGCTAAACTCTCTAATAACCCCCTCTATATTATTTATACTAAAGGGCATACCTCGCTTAGGCTTAGTATATTTATATATAAGGTCTAGTATTAATATAGTTAAAGGATAAGGATAAAGAAGAGGGAGAGGTATAAGGCCCTACTTATAGAGCTTCTTATACTTCTAGCTATAAGAACCTCTTAGGAAAGACCTCTTTAGTTAAGGAGTTACTTCTTATATAGTAGCATTTACCTTACTAGAAGGTTAACCTTTTAGGTTAAGGAGTTATCTTATATAGTGGCTTTCGTAGCACCTTGCTAGAAGGTTTAGGGAGGGTATTGCTACGAGAGCCTTAGTAGCCTATTTAGCTCTAATATAACTAGCCCTAGTACGACGCGTATCTAACTTTATATAGTAATATTTAGAGTATTTACTAATAAGTAGTAGGAACGTATAGGGTTCCTATATTATTTTCCTTAACTAGTAGAGGGTATAGGTTAAAATACCTATATAATATTTCCTAAATTATACTTACGAACTAGGTGAATTTATTATAGTCTTTTTGCGAAGGGGCTGCGGCGTAATTCCGAACTCAATACCTAAGCTAAGTAACTTATAGAGTTACCCTAGTACCTATAGCTAGGGTATATAATATAATAAGATAGGCGCCTAGGAACTAGAAGCTAGTCTATTAAACCTTAATAAAGGTAAAGGATATAATTAGGATATTAAATATATAGAGGACGCTCCTCTACTATTACTACTACTTATACTACCTAGAAATCCTAGTAATAGAGGTAATAATAGCAACCCCGAGGGCTAAAATAGTAGAGGAGGTAGCTCTAGCTATAGTAGTAGTAATAGCTAAGGTAATTAATACCCTTAACTACTAGCTAGGCTAAGAGATATTATTAAACCGTTATCTAACCCTAATAGGTTTTTAATTCGCTATAGCTTTCTTATATTCCTTCTCTCTATAGATAAAGAAGGGGTAGTATAGGTAATAGCTAGAATATTAGTTATAAAACCTAGGTATAGCACTCCTTGATTTAAAACTAATATGATTAGGTTATTTAATCCGCATCTATATAATAACGAAGTTAAAGATATATATATTAATAGTAGTTTAAGGACTATTTACTAAAATATATATCGTTTTATTAATACTATTAATAGCTATATCGAGTTAGATAATAAGAACCTAGCTATAGCTACTCTTAACCTATATTAAACCTTGCTAAGGTATACCTCGGAGTAGTACTATACTAATTTAATACTTAATAAGAAGGTAGAACTTAAGGACCCTAACTATAGATTAGACTATTAGAAAGAGCTATTACTTAAATATTTTTATTTACTATATGAAATTACTAAAGCATATTTAACTAAGGAGAGGTATACTCTATATAATATATATAATTAATATAATATTTAATACTAGATAACTAAGGTTACTTAACTATATAAGGATACTAAAGAGAGCGAATCTAAGGTATTAACTATT
>JAVHLU010003131.1:0-13142 GCA_036785755.1 Colletotrichum ledebouriae
GCTTTTATCTAGCTCTAGTATAGGATTAGGGGATAATAGCTACCCCCCCTTCTAACTTACCTATCCCTTTAGAAGTTTTAGGATTCTTCTATTTAGAGACTTAGTTATAAGAACGAGGGTTAGTATAGGTAACTATTTAGTTAAAAGTATTAATATAGCTTTATCCTTATTTATAACGCCTAGGATCTAAAGTTTAAAGTTAACTTGCGATATAGGCTCTTTAATCTCTTTTATTATCTTATGGATAATATTTTCTAAGATAGCCTCTTTTATCTTATATCTTATATAGAAAGTCTATTTATTAAATATCACGGTCTATATAATAATAACTATTAATAAGGCGGGGATCTAGACCTTATATAGGTTATAGGCGTTTAGAATATGTCCTATAAGGTATCTAATATATCCCTATAATACTACCTTAAAGTCTCTCTTATTAGTTCCTCTCTCTTATTCCCTCTTAAGGGGGTATATATAGTAGCTATAGGTATATTTATATCCCTAGTAAGAGCGAAGGTCGCAGGTTAGGGTCGCCTTATTCTTAGGTTAGTACTAGCGAAAGTACTAGTAGAACTACTCCTCTTTAATCTATAGTAGCGAATGCTAGTTATAGTGCTTAAGTAGGCTTATATTATAAAGCGTTATTCCTACTAGTACTATCTTAGCCTATACCTTTATAAGTAAGTTAGCTATAGCGAGTATCTTAATTATTTAAGTTATAACTTCCTAACTAGCCTATTCCCCTCTACTATTTAGTTCCTTTATAGATAGAGGGGTTATTTTAACCTCTATTCCTTCTACACGGGTCTAATCCTTATATCTTATATAGCTTATAAGTAAAATTACTAACCTCTTAATATCTTAGTTAAATTTATAAATAGAAGGTCCCTTCTATTAAGATACCTATTGCTTAAAAGTATTTAGAGCGAGTATAACGCTACTATAGGTCTTATTAATACGTGGAAATATAAAGAGCTAACTAGTATATTCATCCTTAATAATAAGGAGCTATTACGGCCTCTGGCCACTGCATAGTGATTTTACCTACTCAAGTGCAACAGACCTTCTAACTCCGCGCCTCCTAACAATACACATAAGGAGTCACCTCTCGTATAGTAGCGTTCGTAGCACCTTATTAGAAGGTCGACCTTTTGGGTTAAGGAGTCATCTCATATAGTGGCTTTCGCAGCACCTTGCTAGAACGTTCAGGAGGGCGTTTCCAGGCCACGAGAGCCTCAGTAGCCTATTCGGCTCCGATATAATTAGCCCTAGTGTAGCGCGCGTCTGACTTTATGCGAGGGTTTACTTATAAGTAGTAGGAACGTATAGGGTTCCTATATTGTTTTCCTTAACTAGTAGAGGGTATAGGTTAAAATACCTATATAGTATTTCCCGAATTATGCCTGCGAACTAGGTGAATTTGTTGTAGTCTTTTTGCGAAGGGGCTGCGGCGTAATTCCGAGCTCAATACACATAAGGAGTCACCTCTCGTATAGTAGCGTTCGTAGCACCTTATTAGAAGGTCGACCTTTTGGGTTAAGGAGTCATCTCATATAGTGGCTTTCGCAGCACCTTGCTAGAACGTTCAGGAGGGCGTTTCCAGGCCACGAGAGCCTTAGTAGCCTATTCGGCTCCGATATAATTAGCCCTAGTATAGCGTGCGTCTGACTTTATGCGAGGGTTTGCTTATGAGTAGTAGGAACATATAGGGTTCCTATATTATTTTCCTTAACTAGTAGAGGGTATAGGTTAAAATACTTATATAGTATTTCCCGAATTATGCTTACGAACTAGGTGAATTTATTATAGTCTTTTTGCGAAGGGGCTGCGGCGTAATTCCGAGCTTAATAAGGAGCTATTACTTCTAGTTAAAGCCCTTAGAGTAGTTAAAAGGATCCTATATAATCCTATAGTAAGGGAGTATTACTTTATCTTCTAACGTTTATCTCGAAATTACCTATATAGCATATATAACTACGTAGTATTAGTATTATAAGCGCGTCGGGCCTTTAATCCTTACCCCCTAAGTAATATATATTAGCTACTCTAGAGCCTTAGGGCTAAGGCGCCCGCTTTAGAGGTACTAAAGTGTTATATTATCGCTCGAGTCTAGTAGTAGTATAAAAGAGGTATACTTATATATTATAAATACGTAGTTTATATTATTAGTAATAGTATTAATACTTTAGGGGATCTACTTAGGAATAGAGTATATAGAACGAGGCTTATATTTAAGGAAAGCAAGGTCCGCCTTCTTAATAAGCTTTTTAATTATAACGCTATCCTTATAGGTTCTAAAGCGAAATATATAGATATACCCTAAGTATTAGATACCTATCTTCTAAAGTAGCGCTTTAGAGATAATATTAATATAAAGGTTCTCTATATTCCCTATATTATAGCATATAAGGTCCTCTATATTCACGCTTTTTAAGCTATTAAGAGCGTTTTTAATAATCCGCATACCTTTTATAATATTTAGGTATAAAGCTATTCTAGAATTAACTTATTCTCTATTATAATACCTAATTAAGGAGGGGATAAGTAGGGACTTATTATTTATAAGGTATATCCCTCTATAGTTATCTAGGACTATAGACTTATATAATATATAGGGTCTTAAGTAGGGGGTTATAAAGATACTTAGGTACTCTTCGTCTAAGTTAACTATATTATCCCTAACCTTATTTAAAAGGGCTATATAGAAAGTAATTATTATTATATTAATAGGGTAGCTTAGGGTTATATTAGATTTCTTAGGTAAACCTTTATTACCCCCCTTATTACTTTAGCGGTTTTTACCCTTATAGGGTACGGCGCGTAGCTAGCCCTTATAAGTAAGTTCTCTAAAAATATTAGGGAAGTATAGGTTATTATTTAACTAGTTATAGATCTAAGTTGCTTATATATCTATTACTAATATATAGGGGCCCTTCTAGTAATATCTAGTTAAGGCGGCTTCTAAGTAGTTAAAATTAATACTTAGCTATTAATAGCTCGACCTATATAGGTATTATTTACTATTAGATAAGTTACTAGTTATAGGAACGCTTAATATATTAGCCTTATCTATATAGCTAGCTAGCGTTATAAAGACCCCAGCGCTTTATCCTTATAACCTCGAGTAGAGTATATCCTTATATAAGAGGTCCTTAAATATATTAGTATATTAGCTTATATTAGAGACTAGTATCCCTACTTACTCCTATTTAAGGATATATATAATCTCTATATTAGCTTAAGTAGGTATAAAGTAATAACTTATTACTTAAAGAAAAGTTTTTAAAGCAAGGGTACTACGTACCTTAGGAAGCTTAAGCTAGGTAGCGTAGAAGTAAACGCCCCTAAAGTCCTTAATCTAGGTATTAGAATTAATATTCCTATTCGCTTTTTCTAGGACTTACATAAACTCTTCTTAAATAGTAGTAAGCGTATTAGCCTCGCTTAGAGCATAGCAATATTTAAGGTTAATAATAAAGCTATAAAAGGTTATATCCCCTTTAGCGAGAAGTTCTATATATATAGGTATAATAATATTATAAGTAATAATCTCTATAACTAGATAGTTAATCTATTTAAACTCCTAGTCCTCGCGGGTTCGCTTAGATTCTTATATAGCGAGCAAATAAAACTATTCTAGGTATTATTCCTATATACTTATAGTATTCTTATTAATTATAACTAGGGTAGCTAGAGGCTAAAGGGGTTATAATTTATTTATTCCCTATATCCTAGTAGTATCCTTAGGAGTAGTCCTAGAAGCGGCTTTAGTAGTAGCCTCTTCTAGAGCCTCTTAGTTAAGTAGAGCGATATATTAATTATAAGCGCTCTTCTCTTATAAGTATTAGGTATTAATATCCTAGTTTTACTTAGTAATATATAAGGTAAGAGTTAGAGTTTCTAACGAGGTCTTACCTAGGTATAAAAGTCTCTTAGGGTTATCTAGGTTAATATACTTCTAGACTCTAGTAGCTTTAGCTTTAGCTTAGATTATAATATACTAAGTAATAAAATCCCTATATATAATTAGATATTATAATACTATAGTAATAGTAATAGAAGATATTATAGTTAAGGTTATCTAGAAATAGAGGGTTTATAGTTATAGAGGATAGTATATAATAACGAGGAAAGAAGGAATAAGAGAGAGGAAGTTTTAATAGGTACTTTTAGTACTAAAGGCTTATTTTCAAATAGTAGTTAGGGGTCTAGTTAGAGCTAGGCTTATAACTATTAAGAAACGTCCTATAGGGTTATATTTATAGTTACTAAAGAGCTTATTCTATTATAACGAGAGTAGCTATAACGTAGTTACTCTTAACTATAGTTAGAGGAATAACCTCTAGAAAAAGGTCGCTCTAGAGCTAACGTTAGTTATATACCGCGCTAGGAATAGGCGATGCTAAAGGCATCACGATAAAAGCCATTAATACTATAGGATAGCCTATAGATAATTAAAGCTACTAGCCCCGGGGGGGTTTAGGTGCTAGGCCTGCTAAAGGAATAGAACTACTACCTAGGATTCTACTCTAGTAAACTTTAGAAGGCTACTAGGGACCCTCTACTAGGTTAATTTAAGGCCCCCCTGCCTACTATTAAGTTTAAGAACGAGCTAGAATATAAAATTATATAGATAACTACTAGTTAGTTATACTAAGGATGGCTATAATACCGCGCTAACTAGAAGGGCTATGACTACGATCCTACTTAGTATAATACTAAGAGCTTTAAATTCGCCCTAGTAGCACTATAGGACTTCTATATTACTAACCTAACCGCTATAGGACCGCTAAAACGCCTTTTAGCTTAGCTTTTAGCTACTACCTGAGATACAGACCCCGCTGCTATGGATAATAATAACGCCCTAGCGTAAGTATAAGATATTTATATTATAATAGTTAATTACCACGGATAGTAATACTAGTAAAAGGGGGGGGGTAATATTATAGCGCTAGGCTAGACCTACCTGAATTTCAGGTTACGTGACTGCTGAGTTAGGTGATCTCTAGGCGACTCTTGAGCCTTCTAGGGCTACGCTAGCCTATAGCTAGACGTTTCCTTTCTTTAATATAGAATCCACTTAATATAGCGCAATAGAAGCGTGTTAACCTTCGTCTATTCGCTAATTGTAATATAATACTCTCTTCTTAATGGATAACTTTTTATATACCTCCCGCTCTTAGTAAAGCTATATATATTAAGAGAGATAGAGAGGGATAAGCAGCAAGTATACTATAAGCTTTACTAATTAGTAACCTTTTATTTTTATAGCTTATATATTACTTAGAATCTATAGGTACCTTATAAAGAGGTAGTATTAGTAAGTTACATCTACGCAAGCTATATATCTCTAGTAATAACTTTAAGCTCTAAGTTAATAATAAGGACTAGCTTGTATACTACTTAAAATCTATAAGCACTTTATAAAAAGGATAAATAAGTAGGTCTTAAAAACCCTAACCTCCTCAATAATAAGAGCTTTATGCTATATTCTAAGGTTTTATCTCCTAAGTCTACTTAAAGCTATATCTATTTAATAATAATAACGGTATACATATATTAGTAAATCCTTATTATATACTTAAAGACATAGATCTCTTTATTAGCATTAATGAGAGGGATAATTACAAAATAACCGAATAGTATTATATATTTTTTATATAATACTCCTTTCTTAATACGTAGTTTTTTATATGCTTCCTACTCTTATTAGAGCTATATATATTAAGAGAGATAAGGAAGAGTAGAAAGTAAGTATAATATAGATTATACTAAGGAGTAGCTATCTATTTTTATAGCTTATATATTACTTAAAATCTATAGGTATCTTATAAAGAAGATAAGTAAGGAGATTCTTTAAAGATTAAAAGTAATCTTTAGTAACTATATTGCTTAAGTTAGTTCTTAATAACTATCTTATATTATATTTTAAAGTTTTTACTACTAAGTCTAACTCTAACTAACTCTATTTAACTTTAAAATAAAAGCATAAATATACTAATAAGTACCTATTCCTACTAGCTACTAGCTAGAGCTTTACTATATAAATAGAGCTTATTAATAAGAAGCTAATAAGAGCTAATAAGAGCTAATAAGAGCTAATAAGAGCTAATAAGAGCTAATAAGAGCTAATAAGAGCTAATAAGAGCTAATAAGAGCTAATAAGAGCTAGTACGGGCTAATACGGGCTAATAAGAGTAGTATAGACTAAACTAAGCTATATAGACCTATATTTATCTAGACTTAGGATAGAATAGCTTAATTCTTTAAAAGAATAATTAGATTTAAGCTTTTAATATATAGGGGTTTAATAGTAGTAATAGAGTTTTTTATCTTAGATAGGCCTAGCTTCCTAAAAGGTAAAGACTAACCTTCCTAATAGAAGGTATATATAATCTACTTAGTAAGCTTAGTATAGCTTACGGTTTACTTTTAATAGGTTTATAATTATATTAATATAAGCAGTAGCTATATTATTACCTAATAGTAAAAATATTACGCTATTCCCTATGCTTCTTATAGGGTAGTTAGAGGCCTCTAGCCACTGCATAGTGATTTTACCTACTTAAGTACAATAGACCTTCTAACTCCACGCCTCCTAATAATATATAGCCTTCGGTCACGTGATCGTAATTACTAACTACCTTTCCTAACTATAGCCGTACTTATACGTGCCCGTTAGCTAATAGCCTCATAATCTTTAACTTTATATCGATAATAATATATTTTTTTAATTATTTAAACTATGAAACTATTAACTTTTCCTTTCGCATACTACCCGCGCTGCTAATACCGCCTCTACTACCGCTTCGTCCGCTAGGTATTACTATCTTTATAGCTATGCTATTATTAGCAACTTAGGGTCAAGGGGATAGTTGTTATAAAGAAGGGTATATAGGATAAAGTCTATAATAAAGGAGTATATATATAGGTATCTATAGACCGAACTATAGAAGAAGTCTCTCTGAATAGGGGCGCGTAGCCCGAAGGGATATATATACCCGCTCCGGAGCGGGTAGGACTGTATATAACTACGCAAGTGGGCCCTATTCTAAATAATATTTTAGCAATCGACTAAATCGCATCTTGTATTAATAGGATAGTAACGCTAGTTGGTTATAAACTCTTAAAGATAGTAGGTATTTACTATAGTGTTATCTATTCCTAATGCTAACGGTAGTATTAAATACCTATTCTAGCTTATCCCCCGCGGGATATACTATCTATATCCTTACTTCCTAATATTAGCTTTAAGATATGACGTCTCGAACGACCCCGCGATAAGGTATAGGCGCTTATCTATAGAATATATCGAGCTTTATCTAGCTTATTATTAGAGTCCACGCCTAGAGACTATTAATAATAATAGTCTTAATAAAGCTAAAGACGAGACTCCTACTAAACACTAGACTATAATCTATCTATGCACAATTAGCTAAAACCTAGGCTATCTAGTATATAATCGCCTATAGTAATATATATAAGAGGTTGCTCGCTAGGCTCTGCTAGAGGTACTACTATAGTCGGGTATCTAGTAGGATAGTTGCTAGTATTATTAATATAGCGTAGAGGACGTAGTACTAGTTAACCGTCTTCTATACTATTATAGTTATATTAGTAACTTCGTCTAAGCCGCTAAGATACCGCGCGAATAGCCGACTACTAAAGTATATTAGGAATAAGAATACTAGCACCTCGACGGTAATAGCTATAGCTAAGGAGCTAAGAGCCAGTCTTATAGTCCTAAAGATACTGCTCCTTTCTACCTTTAGCTACGCAATCTCTAGACTAATGCTCCGTCTCGAGGAGCCCTATGCATAACTAAGAAAGGCTAGGGACGTATATTCTAGGGCCTAGATAGGAACTATAATAAGAGCCTACTAAATAGTATTAAAGACGCTACACGCTATCGCATAAGTTAATCCTATAGATATAATATTAGTAACTAGCTAGAGGTAGACCGTGTTATAGATCGCTAACTCGATAAAGGTTAAGGCGCCGGGCTAGAGGAGGATAAAGAGCGCCTTCCCACTTAGGCATATTATCCCGCTTATATTAGGATTGCACGCTAGTATTCCTCTATAGGAAGTATATAAGACTAACGAAGGCGGAAGTAAGGTTATATATAAGCTAGATTACTACTTATAGGTTTACTATTAGTTAGTAAAACCTAACGTATACCTTTTAACTAACTAGTAGGTCTAGGACGATATCGATAGCGAACTAGATCGAGCTAATAATTAAAGGCAAATTAGGACAGCGGTCTAGTGCTCGCGTAGGCGACGAGATAGCTGTCTTAATAGCGCTACTTAGCGCGCTTATTATAATACCTTTAGTATCGCCCGTTCCTAGCGTAGTATATAACTAATATTAGCTCTAGAGCGACCATTTTCTAGGAGTCGTTCCTCTAATTATAATTGTAAGGAACTATATTATAGCTACTCTTCTTATAATAAAATAAGCTCTTTAGTAACTATAAATAAAACTTTATAAGATATTTCGTCATAGTTATAAGCCTAGCTCTAACTAGACTTTTAACTTATTATTTTAAAATAGGTTTTTATTACTAAAAGTATTTATAAAAACTTCCTCTCTCTTTTTTCTCTCTTTCCTTTTTAATATATACTATCCTCTACTATTTTAAACTCTCTATTTCTAAATAACTTTAGTTATGATATATTTTATTATTATTATAATAGTATTATATTACCTAATTATATACAGGGATTTTATTACTTAATATATTATAATCTAAGCTAAAGCCTAAGCTATAAAGGTCTAGAAGTATATTAACTTAAATAACTTGAAGAGATCTTTATACATAAGTGAAACTTTATTAAAAACCTTAATACTTAATATATATATTACTATATAAAACTAGAATATTAATACTTAATACTTATAGCAGAAGAGCGTTTGAAATTAATATATTACTCTATTTTCCTAGGAGGCTTTAGAAGAAGCTACTTCTAATATTACTTCTAGGATTACTCTTAAGTCTATTACTAGGATATAGCTAATAAATTAAGCTCGGAATTACGCCGCAGCCCCTTCGCAAAAAGACTATAATAAATTCACCTAGTTCGTAGGTATAATTCGGGAAACACTATATAGGTATTTTAACCTATACCCTCTACTAGTTAAGGAAAATAATATAAGAACCCTATATATTCCTACTACTCGCAAGCAAACCCTCTAAATATTACTATATAGAGTTAGATGCGCGCCGCACTAGGGCTAATTATATCAGAGCCGAACGGGCTACTAAGG
The DNA here is from genome assembly GCA_036785755.1 of Colletotrichum ledebouriae. NCBI lineage: Eukaryota > Fungi > Ascomycota > Sordariomycetes > Glomerellales > Glomerellaceae > Colletotrichum > Colletotrichum ledebouriae. The sequence goes on from JAVHLU010003131.1 coordinate 9,271, forward strand.
CTCTTATGGCCTAGAAACGCCCTCGCTAAACCTTCTAGCAAGGTGCTGCGAAAGCCACTATACGAGATGACTTCTCAACCCAAAAGGTCGACCTTCTAGCAAGGTGCTGAAGGTGCTGCGAACGCCACTATACGAGAGGTTATAGCTAATAAATAAATTATAACCCTTTTAGCTTCTAGCTACCCTAGTTATGATTAATTAAAATACTATACGTATATAGGAATACTACCTAGAGTATTTTTATTTACTTATTATATAAGAGTCTAAGTAAACTTATAAAAAGTAAGAGTTCAAATAAATCAACTATTTAGTTATAGAGATTATTACTTATAGTATTATTATACTTATATATATAGAACCTCTTATTAGAAGGGATATAACCCTTTATAGCCCTATTATTAATTTTAAACATTACTGTACTCTAAGCGAGGCTAGTAGTCTTATTATTATTTAAGAGGAGTATACTAAGGTCCTAGAGAAAGCGAATAGGAGTATTAATTAAGCTCGGAATTACGCTGCAGCCCCTTCGCAAAAAGACTATAATAAATTCACCTAGTTCGTAGGTATAATTCGGGAAATACTATATAGGTATTTTAACCTATACCCTCTACTAGTTAAGGAAAATAAGAAAGGAACCCTATATATTCCTACTACTCGCAAGTAAACCCTCGCATAAAGTCGGATGCGCGCTGCACCGGGGCTAATTATATCGGAGCCGAACGGGCTACTAAGGCTCTCGTAGCAAAGCTACTATCGTGATGCCTTTAGCATCGCCCGTTCCTAGCGCGGCACGTGACTAACGTTAGCTCTAAAGCAACCTTAGTCCAGGGGTCGTTCCTCTAACTATAGTTATAAGTAACTACGTTATAGCTACTCTCGTTATAATAGATTAAGCTCTTTAGTAACTATAAATATAGCCCTATAGGATATTTCTTAATAGTTATAAGCCTAGCTCTAACTAGACCCCTAATTACTATTTTAAAACGAGCCTTTATTATTAAAAGTACTTATTAAAACTTCCTCTCTTCTATTCCTTCTTTCCTCCTTATTATATACTATCCTCTATTATTATAAACCCTCTATTTCTAAATAACCTTAATTATAATATCTTCTATTACTACTACTATAATATTATACTAGCTAATTATATATAGGGACTTTACTACCTAGTATATTATAATCTAAGTTAAAGCCTAAGCTACTAGAGTCTAGAAGTATATTAACTTAGATAACCCTAAGGGATCTTTATACCTAGGTAAGACTTTATTAGAAACTCTAACTCTTAATTTATATATTACTAAGTAACCCTAGGATATTAATACCTAGTATTTATAAGAGAAGAGCGTTTATAATTAATATATCGCTCTACTTAACTAGGAGGCTCTAGAAGAGGCTACTTCTAATACTACTTCTAAGACTACTCCTAAGTTTACTACTAGGATATAGATAAATAAATCGCACCCCGTTTAGCTTCTAATTACCCTAGTTATAATTAATAAAAATACTATAGGTATATAGGAATAGTACCTAGAGCACTTTTATTTACTTACTATATAATAGTCTAAGTAAACCCGCGAGGATTAGGAGTTTAAATAAATTAACTATCTAGTTATAGAGACTATTACTTATAATATTATTATACCTATATATATAGAACTTCTAGCTAAAGGGGATATAACCCTATATAGCTTTATTATTAATCTTAAATATCGCTATACTCTAAGCGAGGCTAGTATTTTTACTACTATTTAAGAAGAGTATATCTAAGTCCTAGAAAAGGTAAATAGGAGTATTAATCCTAACGCCTAGATTAAGGATTTTAGGGGCGTTTACCTCTATACTACCTAGCTTAAGCTTCCTAAAGCGAGTAGTACTATTGCTTTAAAAACTTTTCTTTAAGTAAAAAGTTATTATATTATACCTACTTAGGCTAATATAAAAATTATAAATATCCTTAAATAGGAGTAAGCAGGGATACTAGTCTCTAATATAAGTCAATATACTAATATATTTAAGGACCTCTTATATAAGGACGCACTCTACTTAAGGTTATAAGGACGAAGCTCAGGGGTCTTTATAACGCTAGCTAGCTATATAGATAAAGCTAACCTATTAAGCGTTCCTATAACTAGTAATATATCTAGTAGTAAATAGTACCTATATAGGTTGAGCTAGTAATAGCTAAGTATTAATTATAACCGCTTAGAAGCCGCTTTAACTAGATATTACTAAAAGAGCCCCTATATTTTAGTAATAGATATATAAGCAGCTTAGATCTATAACTAGTTAAATAATAACCTATACTTTCCTAATCTTTATAAGGAACTTATTTATAAGGGCTAGCTACGCGCTATACCCTATAAGGGTAAAAACCGCTAAAATAATAAAAAGGAGTAATAAGGGTTTATCTAAGAAATCTAACGTAGCCCTGAGCTACCCTACTAATATAGTAGTAATTACTTTCTATATAGCCCTCTTAAACGAGGTCGGGGATAATATAGTTAACTTAGATAAAGAGTACCTAAGTATCTTTATAACCTCCTACTTAGGACCCTACGTACTATATAAGTCTATAGTCCTAGAAAACTATAGAGGGACGCACCTTATAAATAATAAGTCCCTACTAATCGCCTCTTTAATTAAGTATTATAAAAGAGAATAAGTTAATTCTAGAATAGCTTTATACCTAATTATTATAAAGGGTATATAAATTATTAAGAACGCTCTTAATAGCTTAAAACGTATAAATATAAAAGACCTTACGCTCTATAATATAGGATATATAGAGAACATTTATATTAATATTATCTCTAAAGCGCTACTTTAGAGGATACGTATCTAGTATTCGGGGTATAACTATATGCTTCGCTTTAGAACCTATAAGAATAATATTTTAGTTAAGAAACTTATTAGGAAGGCGAACCTTACCTTCCTTAAATATAAGCCTCGTTCCTTATACTCTATTCCTAAGTAGATTCCCCGAAGTATTAATACTATTATTAATAATATAAACTATATACTTATAATATATAAGTATACCTCTTTTATACTACTCCTAGACTAGAGTAATAATATAATATTTTAGTACCTCTAAAGCAGGTACCTTAGCCCCGAGACTCTAGAGCAGCTAGGATATACTACTTAGGGGGTAAGGATTAAAAGCCCGACGCGCCTATAGTACTAATACTATATAGTTATATATACTAAATAGGTAATTTTAAGACGAACGTTAGAAGATAAAGTAATACGCCCTTACTATAGAATCGCGTGGGATCTCTTTTACTACTCTAAAGGCTTTAACTAGAACTAATAGCTTCTTATTATTAAGGATAAGTATACTAGTTAGCTCTTTATACTTCTACGCGTTAATAAGACCTATAGTAGCGTTATACTCGCTCTATATACCTTTAAGCAATAGGTATATTAATAAAAGGGACTTTCTATTCATAAGATTAGATAAGACGTCGAGAGGTTAGTAATTTTACTTATAAGCTATATAGGATATAAGGATTAGACCTATATAGAAGGAATAGAGGTTAAAACAATCCCTCTATATATAAAGGAACTAAATAGTAGAGGGGAACGGGCTAGTTAGGAAGTTATTACTCGAATAATTAAGATACTCGCTATAGCTAGCTTACTTATAAAACTATAGGCTAAGATAGTACTAATAGTACTAACGCTTTATAATATAAGCCTACTTAAATGCTGCGACTAGCGTTTACTACTATAGATCAAAGAGGAATAGTTCTACTAGTACTTTTACTAGTAGTAACCTAATAATAGAGTAGCCCTAACCTATAACCTTTACCCTTACTAGGGATATATATACGCCTATAGCTACTATATATACCCCCTTAAGAGGGAATAAG
>JAVHLU010003132.1:0-13142 GCA_036785755.1 Colletotrichum ledebouriae
TATATTATTTTCCTTAACTAGTAGAGGGTATAGGTTAAAATACCTATATAATATTTCCCGAATTATACCTGCGAACTAGGTGAATTTGTTATAGTCTTTTTGCGAAGGGGCTGCGGCGTAATTCCGAACTTAATAAAAGTACTCCTCCTAATACTAATCCTAAATAATTAGTTTTAATAATAATCCTATCTTCTAAATTAAACTAGTAGAATACTAGCTATATACTAAAGAGCTACTTAAGCTATAAGAAGGCTTATTCTTAGTTATCTCCTTATTAGAACGTTATATTCTTCTTAGTAAGTAGTATAAATAATCTAATAATATCCCTATATTCTAGTACAAATATATTATAATAGTTTATAAACCTTAAGAAGCTCTAAACCCCTTTTAGGGAGATAGGGAGTAACTACTTAGTAATTACCTAGAGTTTCTTAGGGTTATAAGAAAAGCCCTCTCCTATTATTATAATAAACCCTATATACTTAACCCTCTTAACTAAGAACTTATACTTTATAGGGTTAAGGTTTAGCCCTATATCTACTAACCTCTAGAGGACCTCCTAGACCTTCCTCTTATAGTCTTCTCTTATTCTATTAGAGTAAATTAATATATTATTTATATAAGTAATAATAGAATTATTAAAGAAGTCCTATAAAGTATTATTAATATATTACTAGAAGCTAATAGGGGCGCTAGTTAAGCTAAATAAGTAGATTACTTATTTAAATAACTTATATTAGATATAGAATATAATCCTCTTCTAATATACCTCTATTACTTTTAATTTATAAAAAGCTATTATTATATCTAGCTTAGTATATTACTTAGCTATACTTATTTAATATAATATCTTAGAGATTAGTAAGAGGGGGTAGTAATCTTTCTTAGTAATTATATTAAGAGCTCTATAGTTAATATAGAAGCGAATTCCTCTACCTAGCTTCCTTATAAAGAGTATTAATACCCTAGTAAGTAAGTTACTAGCTTTAATAAACCCCTTATCTAGGAGGTTTTATAAGGTCTTTTTTAATACTAGTAGCTCTTCTCTTAATATATTATAGAGGGGGCCCTAAGGGAGTAGTAGCTCCCTTCTATCTAATCTTAGTATAAGGTTAATCTAGTAGTTTACTCCTAGTTACCTAAGGGGTAATAAGTAAGCCTTATTAGGGTTAAATAGGTTAGGAAACTCCCTTAAGACCTAGCTTAGTAAATAGTATTATTAGTCCTCCTTTTGTTTTAAGTTTAAAGCTTTTTTAATATTAACTAAGCTAATAGCTTATATTAATACCTCTATAATACCCTCCTAGTACTTACCTGATTATCCCGCTAGGTATTAGTAAATTATAAAGAATAAGGGTATATTAAAGAACCTTATAGCCCTTATTTCCTTTATAAGGGGTATTTCTTCTTAATCCTTTAGGTATAGCCTAACTTATCCCTTCTTATAATATACTTAATAGGCTATAGTATTATAAATAACCTAGTTCTATTCTATCTAAGGGCGCCCTAAGAGAATACTAAGGTCTAGGCTATTAACTATATATATAAAGATATACTAGGTATAACTACTTATTTCTAAGTTAAATATTATTATACCTAGAGTATTACTTAGTAATAATCTACTAAATATATACCCCCTTATAAGTTAGTATCTCTTCTTAATATATAAAAAGTAAAGGTATTAAACTAGGGAAAAGCTAATTATTATATAAGTATTACTCCTAGTATTTATTAGAATATAAGCTAGATATCCTTTATTAACTCTAACTTAAATAATAATAAGCTTATTATTAGCTAGTTATTCCTATTTATATTCTTTCTAACTTAATATCTCCTCTTTAGTAAGCTCTAGGGCTTAATTTTACTCTAGAAGTAGTCTTTTCCTAACTCCTTATCTTCTTCTAAGGAGTTAGCTACTACTTAGTAATTATTTATAACCTTATAATATACTAGTTCTTCCTTTAGGGTTTTTACTTTTATAACCCTAGGTAGCTAATCCTCCTTATTAGAGTAGTACTAAGTAATATAACCTCTAGCTCTATAAGTATAATAATTATAGGGGTCCCTTATACCTTTTTAAAGCTATTAATATTATATTAGAGGGGTACCTAAGGAGGACCTAGAGTTTTAGTAATTATAATATCTTACTTCCTTAACTTATAAGATATATATAGCTCTAGTTATATAAATATCCCCCTTAGTATTCTTAGTAGTAGATCTCTAGTAGGTTACTAAGTAGTTACTAGTAACCTTCTAGCGCTCTACTTTCTATATAATACTCTAGACCTTTAAGAGCTAGCTATTATAATTAGCTAGTAAGTTAATAGTAATTAGCTAATTCCTTAGCCTAGGGGTAAGGGAGGCCTCTAGAAGCAAGATCTAAACTTAACTAAGCTAGTTTATACTACTTATATTAGCTAGTATTTACTTAAATCTTAATAAGAAGGTTACTAGGGATTTATTCTCTTTCTACTAGAGGGTTTATAGTTAAGCTATAACTTATAACTAGATATTTAGATCCTTATATATCTAGTCTAAATAAGCTATAAAGTCCTTAGGGTTATATTTTCCTCTACTCCCCCTAGCTCTATAGAAAGTAGAAACTACTAACTAAGGTATAATATCTAAGTAGGAGTTAATAAGGTATTATACCTCTATATCTATAGTATAGAACGCCCTATCTATAGTAATCCTATACCTTATTTATTATACCTAGGTAATATATTCCTTTTACTTACCTAAAAACTTCAGGGGTAGGGGTAATAGCTTCTAGCGTATTATACTAAGTATTACTAGTACCTTACTAGTAGTACTTATAGGGGTTTATATAGCTATATATTAGCTATTCCCCTACTTAACCTCTTATAACTATTACTAGAGGGACTCTATTACTACTACTAAATTAGCTTATAATAGCTTATCTTAAGTTTTAGCTATATTACTATTAACTATCTTATTAACTAATAGGGACTAGCGTTTAACCTATTACTATTATTATAATAATAAGCTTAAATATATAAGGGGTTAGACCTAAGTTTATTTAATAAGAGGTTATTATAATACTATTTTATTTAAGCTAAAGAGGAAAAAGGGAAGTTTTCCTCTCTAGTAGAGATTTCGCTAGTCTATAGGGAATAAGTAGGTAGGCCCCGGGTAGGCCCTAGGTAGCTCCCTAAGGCGGTAAACCTAAGTAGAAGCCTAGGTAGGCTTAACCCGGGCGTAGCCTATAATAATAACTACCCTATCTATAATAAGGAGCTCCTAGTAGTTGTTTCTTACTTATATATATAGAGAGCAGAGCTATATAATATAATTACCTTTAAAGTACTAACTAATTACTAGGGGCTTAAATACTTTATAAAAAAGTAGCGCCTTATAAAGCGCTAGAGCTAGTAAGTAGAGGAGCTATCCTAGTATAACTTTACTATTAAATACTACCCTAGTAAGGAAGTAGTAGCCCCTAATACCCTCTCTTAGAGAGAATAAGATATACTACGAGGGTAGGATAATAAGTAGAAGTAAGAGAGGGTCTTATAGCTAATACTAGACTATGCCTACCCCCGTAGGGACCCTATAGTTAGCCCCTTAGTAAGGAGGAGTTAAAGGGGCTATATTAATATCCTAGATACTATAGTCTTTAATAATAACCCTAAACTATAAGTACTATAACTAGAAACTATAAATAAGGATATAATATATAAGGTAGCGTACTATATAGTTACTTACTAGCTTTAGAGCTTCCTACTAGATATAAAAGCTATAGTCTAAATTAGTAAGTATAATATTAATAGTTAGGGGAGGCTAACGTTTAGAGGGAGGCTATAAGTACCTAGCGGGGAGAATAATAATAACTTACTAGGGGAGCTCTATATAAAGATTATTTAATAGAGCTACGACTTAAGTATAACTACCTACCTAGGCTATAATAGCACGCTAGGAATAGTAAGCTAGTAGTTCTACTAGCTGGGATATATAAGAGTATAGCTATAAGCCTAAACCAGGAAGGGCTAGAATGCTAAAGCGTAGGTATACGTAGTTATATTAAACTATTACTTAACCTTCTAAGTTTCTAGCCTATAGAGTTTTCTTAAGGGTATATATATTTACTGCTAATTTGCTAACGTTTTGCTAATAGCGTGGCTCTATACCCTATACTTGCTATTATTCCTTATAATTACCCCCCCCTCTAAAGCCTTAGTCCCTAAGGCGTACTAGTAGGGTAATATAGCTCTATATTATCATAGATATTTTTACTAACTATAGGGCGGCGTCTCTACGCCTTTATTATATTATTTACTCTTACCCTCTACGCTAGATCTAGGTAGTTATAATAAATAATATATTTTCGTTTTCCTAGCGCGTTATAGGTATTTTTAAATTTTAATTATTACTATTATTTTTTAATTAGTTACTAATAGTTATATAATCGTTTAGTAGTATATAGCTAGTAATTATTTAGCCTTATTACCTAGTAACTTGAAATATAAAAGGGTATCTTCTTTTTAAGGTCTCTAACCTAGTTAGAATTTCTCCTCTTTATAATCTTTTTTAATCTAGCTACCTCTCCTATTTTAACGCCTATTTCACAAGCCTTTACTATAATTATTAAGTTTTCTCCTTTTTCCTTTTTTCTCTTCTAATCTTATTTATCTCCTTTTCTAGCCTCTTACTAATAGCTCTTTATAATATCTTATATTATATATATAGGTATAGGTCTTATGAAATATATCTTAATCCTGAGATTCTTTCTAGTGATCTTACTAGTAATACTAATAATAGCTATCCTTACCTTAGCTATCTTTATAAAATATATTAGGATATTATCTACTTCTACTATATATATAGTAAATATATATAGAAGTATATCTATTATAACTTTAATAAGAAGAAATATATTACTATATATCTCTACTAATTTACTAATAGGTTACTATATATTAAATCCTTTATAGGTCCCTTAAGAGCTTTAGGGCGTAGCTTAGATAACTTAGAATATATTCTACTAGATCTAGATCTAGTAGCGCGATAGTATCCTAACCCCTCTTTATTATTATTATATTCTAGCTACGCTTAGTAACTATTTAGTAGTATAAAAGCATATTACTAAGCTTATTTATAATCCTATTACTAGTAGTAGTAGCTATAATATAGAGTAGCTTTAGCTTTAGGAGCTCGCTTTAATTTATAAGTACCTCACGCTTAACGCCCTAGTTTATATAGGCTATTACTCGCTATTCCCTTGCTAAGTATAGCCTACTAACTACTAGTTTTTAGGTTAGTACTCTTTATAATAGTATTAATGTTTTTTAGCGCCTAAACGCTACCTAGCTACTATAAATTTATAATAATAGTCCTCTTAATTACCTCTATAATAAGATTAACTACCTACTTAATAACCCTTTAATAAAGCTAGTCCTTATATACGCTTATAAGTATAATATTATCTTTTCCCTAGGTTTTATAAGGAGATTTAAGAAAATCTCGCTAAATATACTACGAATAATATCCCCTCTTACTTTATTACTATTACTAGTACTCGCCCTATCTCCTACGCCTCTTACTTTTATACCCCTACTAAGTATAGCTAAAATAGCAGCGAAGAGTTAGTAAAGAAGGCTAAGAGAGCTAAGGTTACTATTACTATCTCTTATAGTAATAGTTCTAGTAGCGAGTTAGGTAGTAGTGCTAGTAGTAAGTTAGCTAGTAGTTAGCTTATAGGTAGTAATAGTAGGGATACTAATAGTGCTAGTTTAGCAACTAGTTACTATAGTAGTTATAGTAGTGCTACTCGCGGTTATAGTAGTTATAGTAGTTACCCCTATAGCTATCCTAAGAAATTAATAACTAATTAGATAGTTAGCTTTTTTCCCCTTTTATAGGATAATACCCCTTTTCGCTATAATATTAGCAATAATTCGCTACTTAATTTAATTAACGTTTGACTTCTAATTTAACATCTATTTCGTGGTCTGCGATTACTAACTTATTATAGTAGTTTTAGCAACTAGTTATCCTACTTCTTATAAGCCCTCTTATATTATCTATTAAACTTATGAATAGCCTCTTGCGTATTTACTAAGTTCTCTATAGGCTCCTATATATTATATTCTATAAGCTATCCTACCTACTTAACTAAATATTACATATTATTACTAATATCTTACTATATAATAATCTCTTCTACCTCCTATTCCTCTAGCTTATTCTTAAGCTCTAGGTATATAGGTAAGCCCTTACTACTTACTTAGTAATTATCCTATAGCTCTAGTAAGGTAACCAAGAATATATTATATATCCTTTAGTATTATAGTAGTAGATAAACTCTATATACTTATATACTAACTAGTTCTATAATAGCTACTTATATAGGCCTAGGTACTAGTTTTTTATTTTTAAACTACAAGTCTTTTATTAATAGCCTAATAACCTATCCCTAATAGTAGGTCTACTCCTTATGCCTCGCGTTATAATACTTAGCTTAGGCTTTAGTAGCCTTTTGCTACTATTCCTAAGCCCTCTTACGAAGCCTTAAAATATATTGGATTCGCTCCCTTATACCCTATATTATAACCCTATTTATAGGGGTTATATATCCTATATAACGCGGGTAGTAGCTATATAAGGCCTCTATTAGCGAGTAGCTAGTAGTGCTATAGCGACTATTATTATATACGAACTTAGCCTCGGGTAACTAGATAGCTTATTCTTATAGCAAGTCGCTAGTATATACTTATAGGTACTTCTCTAATATCTAGTATATCCTTTTAGACTACCTATTAGTCTAGGGGTAATATATAATAGAGAGGCGGCGCTTAATAGCCCTCTCTCTAAATAATTCCTCTTAAAATTAGCTAGTAAGGAGCTTATTTTAATTACTAATAATACCCTATAGGGTACTAAAATAGTACTTAACTTATTTATAGATAATCCGTACTAACTTAGTAGCTATTAGCTACTTCGTTATTAGGATAAATATAGTAAACTTAGTTATCTAGTATATAATAATAAGAACTATATTATACTCCCTGCTTTTATACTAATAGCTTAGTAATAGTTTAGTAATAAAGTTTATATGAATTTCCTAAAACGGGTGCGCTAATAGGGGTAGTAGGTATAACTTTCTATAGGGCTTATGCCTTAGAACGCGTATCCCTTAGTATATATAGTACCTTATAATGTAATTATATATATCTATAGCTAAGTTTAGCTAATAGAACTTCCTTAAGACTAACTTAGTAGTCTTATTTACCCCTATATAACCTGCTCTATAGTTATTATACTATTAGCAAAGGATTTCAAGTCTTAGGGACCTCTCCTATAGTATCTCTAACTTTCTTTTATAGAATAAGGTTCTATAGCTATTAATTATATAGCTCCTATAATTGCTAGCTAGTCCGCGTGCCCCCTCTAATTAGGTCTAGTAATATAAGTTATTAGCCTATAGTTTATAGATAAGACTTTTTATTACTTTAGAGGGTTACTAACTATATACTATTTTACTTATTATAAGCTCCCTTATAACTTAGTATAGGATATACTACTACGCTATAGTAACCCTAGCTCTAAGCGAGTCCTCTAGGTTAATAACCTCTTACTAAGCGTTCTCTATATCTTCCCTTGCTCTTTAGCGTTAGGTTATTATAGCTATTATAGTTATAGTAGTATTAGTATACTATAGAGCGCTATGCTAACTAGAGACTAAGGTATCTCCGCTCCTAGAGCTATTTATCTAGAAGGGGCGTTATTTTATACTAGCCCTTATAATATTAATAAATACTTTTAAGGTCTCTATATTACTTTATAAAGTAGTAATACTTATCTAGAGGTTTACTAGTAGGTTATTAATAAACCCTAGCTTCCTTACTAGGATTAGGAGTATATTATTATATTTTACCTCCCTTTTTATATAGTTTAGCTTTTTAGATAGCCTATTTACTAGGTTTATAACCCCTAATCTATACTATAAGTTAAAGTTAAATACTAAGAGTTTATATACCTATCTAATAAGCCTTTCCTAAAGGTCTTATGCTAATATACTAATAACTCCTTTTAGCGCCTAGTAATCTATTAGGACTATAAACTTCTTTAATATACCCTAAAGGTAGTAAGCTTAGTAGTCTAGGCTTTTAATTATAGTAAGAAGCTCTTATTAGCCTACTCCCTAATACTACTTAGTATTACTAAGCTTTTATAAATAATAAGTAACTAGTTACTACTAGCTATTAATATATTATAATAGGATACTAGATATAGCCTTTATAGAAGTATCTATTTTTACTCTTATTTTATAAGTTAGGTCCTAATATTAGAGAATAGTTACTAAGTAGAAAGCAGCTTAGAGCTATTTAAAGGCTTATTAGGCCTCTTCTAGCTAGTAAAATTCGCTTCCCTTTTTATTATTCTTATTACCCTTTAGTAAGGATATTATAAGGGCTATAATACCTAAATAGCTTATAATAAACTTATAGTAGAAATTATAGAATCCTAGGAAGACTTAGATCTCCCTATATATCTTTAGTAGCTTTTATTTAGTAATAGCTTAGATATAGGTTAAGTCTATTAATATACCTTTAAGTATAATACTATACCCTAGGAACTCTACTTATTATTAGTAGAACTTATACTTACTAAGCTTAGTATATAGCACCTACTAGTAAAGCCTATAGAGTACTTAGCGAAGGTCCTTTATATACTACTCTCTTATCTTAGAGTAGATTATAATATTATTTATATAAGTAATATAATAAGTATCTAGTAGCTTAGCGAGCGCTTAGTAAATATACGCCTAGAATATTACTAGGGTATTTATAAGTTTAAATAGTATAATAATATATTTAAAGTACTTATAATAAGTCCTAAAAGCTATCTTCTAGTAGTTTTCTAGCTTAATATAGATATAGTAATATATATCTTAAAAGTTAATCTTTAAGATCTATTTCGCTCCCTAAAGCCTATCTAATAGCTTACTAATAAGGGGGAGTAGATATTAGTTCTTTAGTATTACCTTATTAAAGCTTTAATAATCTATATAAAGGTATAAGGATCTATCCTTCTTAGGTATAAAGAGAATAGGGGCGCTTACCTCGCTTATTAAGAGTTAAATCCGCCTTATTACTTAGTTATTAGTAATATATTAGTAAGGCTCCTCTAGCTAGTAGTTATTTAATAAGTAGATAGGCTTATATAGAGGTTTCTTTCCTTTAACTAAGTTAATAGTATATTCTATACCCTCTAGGGCTCGGTATTCCTTTACTAACTATATATTAAATATCGCTTATTTACTAAGTAGCTCTAGTAATAATTCTACTTTACCCTCTAGGGTATCCTCTTTACCTAGGGCCTCTATTAGTAGCTTATAGGGGGTAATATTCCCTAATATATATATAATATAAGCCCTCTAGCTATTCTTAATAACTTCCTATATAAATACTAATAGCTTAGTAATACTAAGGCGCTTATATCCCTAGGTATTTATCTAGGTATTAATTATAATACCCTCATTTCTTATAGAGTATTATAATAAGAGGAGGTCCCCTACTCCTTTAGGGCGGGGAGCCTTAGTAAAGAGTTACTATATCTTCCTTAGTTATCCCCTTAAGTTAATAAGGAAGAAGGTTAACTAGTATATATTCTAGCTTATTATAGAGGACCTATTAAACTCCTCTAATATAAGGGTGCGCGCTATTATAAGTTATAATTATAAGGATTTTATTAGTTAACTACTAATAATATTAACTTAGGAATAGGAATCTATATCTACTACTACTTCTTATTTAGTAATATTATAGAGAATAATTACCTATCTCTTTATAATATCTCCCCTTAGGAAGGTATCTAGTTTTAATATAGGTATAGTAGTTATTAGTATAGTCCCTTAGCTTACTTATTTTCTAATAAGTTAAGTTCTTTAACCTCTCTTATAAATTAGATTATATTAACCCTCGCTTTTTTAATAAATACTTAATATCTTACTAGCGTTTTATTTATATTTTATTATTTATCTAGGTAGTTTACTCTCTTATACCCTTTCTTCTTATAGCTAAAGTATACTAAGGGGTTAGATATTATAAGTTATATACTAGGGCTAAATATAAGCTAGCTCCTATTAGATCCCTATAATATACTACTAACTAGTTAGTAAGGTATTAGGCTCTAGGAACCTCGCGTAGTCTTATAGCTAGAGCCCTACTAGCCCCCCTTTTAGCTCGCCCTCGCTATAAGGGGGACTCTTAGTATATACTCTTTACTTATATATTACCTCTTACTTTTGCTCTATAGGGTCTCGCTACCTTATTAATAATATATCTCCTATAAGTATTCTACTTCTATAGCTATATCCCTTAGTCTCTATATTTTAACTTTTTAATATTTAAGCTCCTTATATAAAAAGGGGGCTAGTTAGAAGTATAGTATATAGGCCTTAGCCTTGCTATCTTCTATACTAATTATACCTAAGTTCTAATATATTACTAACTATTTAGTAAAAAACTATATTAATAACTATATCTCTTTCTACCTTATTATATCTAGCTTTTTATAATACCTCTGCTCTTAAAGCTCTAGGTAAATATATTATTAGTAAATAAATATTATAAAGTTAAGCTAAGCTAAGTCTCCTTCTAGCCTAGCCTTATAGTATTACTACTAGGTCTATAGGGATAAGCTTATCTTTATAAGCGCCTATTAGATCTATTACTCTAATATACTACTAGTATATAGTTAATATCTATCTTTAACCGCCTAGATCTAGTTACTAACCTAGTTTATAGTAAAGTCCTTACTTATAGTATAGTAGTTATATATAGGGGGTTTCTTATATTCTCTCTATAGGTACCTCGTTACTAAGTAGTTAGCAAGTTCTTATAGTAGGGTAGTAGTTTATTCCTTATACTATTACTATTATAGATATATCTACTCTATAAGACTCTCCTACTATCTCTATAGTAATCCTATTACTTAGGTAAGGATACTTAAGATACTAGCTTCTTAGGGGGTCTTAGGCGGGGTGCCCTATTAGCTACTACTCGCTATTTATTTATTAAGTAAGGGTTAGTCTACTTACTCTAGCGCTATCTAGGACTAGGCCTGCCCCCTCGGGGTTATCTCTCCTGCTATATTATTACTAGGGTTATCTATCCCCCTATTATAATATCTATATTATATTCCTTATATCTTAGGGCTTAGCGAGTAACTTATATTATATTAGCTAAGAGCCTATTAGTTATATTCTATATACCTAGTCTAGAGTTCATTATAGTTAAACTCTATTACTAATTCGTTAGTATACTATTACTAGTTCGTTAGTATACTATTACTAGTTCGTTAGTATACTATTACTAGTTCGTTTTAAATATTCTAACCAGCGCTAGTTTCTTAAATTAAAGTAGAAGTAATAGAGTTATAAGAGTATAGCTATAAGCTTAAACTAGGAAGGGCTAGAATACTAAAATATAGATATATATAGTTATATTAAACTATTACTTAACCTTCTAAGTTTCTAGCTTATAGAGTTTTCTTAAGGGTATATATATTTACTACTAATTCGCCGACGTTTTGCTAATAGCGTGGCTCTGCACCCTGTACCCGCTATTGTTCCTTATAGGATAATTATAGATAGTATAGAGATTTATAAGGAACTATAATATCTATAGAGGGATATATATCTAGAGGTAAGCTAAGAGGGGCTTCTTAAAGCCCCTACTAGTACTTACCTAGTTATACTTAGACCTCTTAATAGACTTTATTATAGACTTATTACTTATAAAGGATAATACTAGCTAATACTTATAGGTTATAGTAAATAGGCTAGGTAAGTTAGTAATACTAGAGGAGATAGGTATTATAGAGGTAGAAGCTTATACTTACTAGTTCCTTACCTCTTACTTCTAGTTCTATAGGTTCTGTAAGAATACCGAAGGTATATCTTAAAAAGATTCTATAATAATCTTATAAGGGTTATATAAACCTTAATAAATAGCTATAGTATATATAGTTATATACCTATATAATATCTCTTTAATAATACTTTAATAACTATAAAACATAAATAATAACTATAAAAGTATTTCTATTATGGAATAAATACTTTAAAAATCTCTATAAATTCTACTAATAGTAATAACTTTATATGTATATATATATTTATATATATATATTTATAATCCTTAGCTTTATAGCTATAAATACACAGAAATTGCGCACGGACCACATAGTGATCTAAGCGCGATTTCTGCTTAATAAGCTACTGCTTTATAGTTACGTTTTAGAATATCTTACCCCTCACTTTACGAGGGCAGGATTTATAACTTAGAAATAATATCAACTATATTAACAATATCAATAATTTTATATTAAATTATTCTATTAAGGATCCATCGAAAAAATACTCCCTTATGCTTAAACCTATTAGCTTTTATCACTATATTACTCAGCTTATTAATATCTATTATTTAGGCTGTTTTAGTATCCCCTTTGCTACTTATATCCCTATTCTTATAAGTTATAAGCTTAGCTTAAACCTTTTTAATAACCTTATACTACCCTAGCCTCCTTGAAACTATAATATATACCTCAAACCTATACTCTACCTTAAGATTACTTATTTAGGGTATTCTTTTAGTAGATATAGCCTTTATACCCCCTATATAGAGTTAGAGATACTAGCAGGACTAGTTTGCTAGCTTCGAGATCAACACCTTCTATATAAAGCTATTTAGAACCCTAAAATATTCTACTATATTACTATTAATACCTCTATTACTACGAAACGAGATGATATATTAGCTAAGCTATTCGACCTTGCTTTAGCTAATTACTTATATAATTTATCCCTAAGCCTTTAAAGCTCTTAGTTTACCTATATCTATACTACTTCACGATCGAGGCCTAATATAGGCTATATACCGTTAGTTATCCTAACTATTAAAGGGTCTACTACTACTCAATATTTACTTAAAGACCCTGAAAGAGGAATAAAAGAGGAGGAATATCACTAGTTGAACATATAACCTCTGGCTTTTAACTATATATATATAATAACAAAGCTATAGTTAATACTACTAAGCTATATAACTATCTTATCTTACTATTATAATCTATATACTATATTAGAGCTTATATATTATACTCCTAAAGTTATTATA
>JAVHLU010003133.1:0-13138 GCA_036785755.1 Colletotrichum ledebouriae
AAGATATTATTAATAAATTAGATCTATAAATAGAATTTATTTACTATTTCTATAAAGTAGTTTTATTTATTTTTTAAGACTCTCTTTTATAATATTATAAAAAGTCTTAAGGGGATAATTAGAATAAGATAAGATAGACTTAGCTATATAACTTTTAAAAACCTCCCTTAGTATATAGACCTATTATAGGAAAACTATAAAGTAGAGTATAGAAGAGAGGAGCGTAGTAGATAAGAGGATAATATAGATACTATTATAATTAGTACCTTAATAACTATATACCTCGTTTTTTAGTATTTTTCTTAGTAAATCCGCGCCCGATTTAGATAATCTCTTTTAATTATATTTATAAATTATTCTATATATCTTTTAAGCCTACTTTTAATATTCTTACCCGTTTATAAGTAGAGCTATATTATTTGTTATCTTTCTGGTTCCCATCGGTTCTAGCCCTTTCTAGTACCTAGGTAGATAATAAATAGGGTATTAGAAATATTATAACTAGTTCTATAATACTAGGTCTCTTAGTTAAGGGCGCGCTTAAAGGTTTCTTAGTTATAAATATAATATCTAGGCTTACTATAAGGGATCTTAATATTAGGTAGGTAGTAGTAAATATAGTTAAGGGTAATATACTTATCGTCTTCGCATTTAGAGCGTTATCTATTTATAGTAAAGTAATACCTAGGTATATATAATATAGGTTACTCTAGTAGCGCTAAGCGCGTAATAATATAGAGCGTTAATAAGATTCCTAAACGTCTAGATAAGGATAATAGTAATAAAGGGAGATATATAAGTATAATAATAATATAGTAACGGGGTTAAAGGCGTTAACGCTCTTTAGTAAAATATATATATAGAGGGAAAAATACGCTTAATACTAAGCAGGCGAAGGTAGTAGTAATAACTAGTAGGGTTACCTAGTAATATAAATTTATTTTATATATATTTACTTAAGTGCTAATTCTTCTTATTAGTTAAGTAAGAGTAGGCATCGACCTTCTAGCGAGGAGGGTAGTTACGTTTATAAAGGTTCTTATAGTACTAAGGATAGAAGGAGTTTAAGAGGGAAGGTATAATAAATATAGTTATCTTCGCTAATAGGATAGATATAAATCTCGCTATTATTAGGGTAAAGTTCTTAGACGCGCTAAGCGCGCTAAACGTCTTTATTTTATAATTAGGCCTTAGCTATAATACTCTTTATAGTCTTTCTATCTATTTAAGGCGCTTTAAGTAGCATATTCCTTATTTATAATATATATTATATTATTCTACTAGGTTCTTATAAGGCCTTCCTCTTAAGCGCCTTAGTAATCTTTTACTAAGCTCTAATATTAGTTTAATACTCTATTAGATAGGTCTATAAGCTTATACTTATTTATAGAGCTATTCTATCTCTTATTCCTTATTTTTAAATATAGTAATAAGTTTATTTATATTTATAGTATCTTTATCTATCTAAATAGTATATATTAGTAAGTGACCTTTCTATTTAACTAGATATTATACCTTTCCTCGTATAAGGGTTTGCTTCTTAAGAATACTTTTAATCTTAAAATACGTATATACTTTAAGCTAATAAATATTATTATCTTCCTTAATATTAACTAGGCCTTAGTAGTTATCTTAATAGTTAAATAGGTTATTACTAGGGGCTAGTACTAATATAAGTTAGATAATAGATATAACTAGGTAAATATTTATATTAGGTAGAATATTAAGGCGGTATACTAACTTACTAACGCGTTTAAAGACCTTAAATAGAATATACTAGTAGCTATATTTTAGGTTTAGTTATCCTAGTAGATAATATCCTAATCCTATCTTAAGGTATACCTAGTCGCCTAGCTTAAAGGTAATAAAACGATATTTTTTATTATACTATTCCTTTATATATAGCTAGGCTACTACGATTAAAATTTTCGCTTCCTCTTAGAAGATTTTATAGTTTATTTTAGGGTTAGTATTACCTAAGATACTTAACGCGTTATTAGTGTTTTTACTATATAAGATTTAGTTTAGTAAATAACTAATAACTTATAAGTAGGCGTTATTAAGGTTATATAAAAGGCTTAGTAATAATATTACCTAGTTATTATTAACGAGGTTAAGAAAGTAATAAATAGCTAGTTTAATAGTTTGATTTTTACGTTCTAAAATGCTATTAGTTTGCAGATAATATACTATTAAGAATCTTAATTTAGTATATAATTTAGCCTATAGTACGGTTTAAAACTTTAAAAGGAACTTTTAGTTATAATTAGATATAATAGCTTTTAATATTCCCTAGTTACTACGCTAGAGGTTATAAAAAAAGAGGCGTCCCTAGATCTTAGTAGTATATATTAAATAACCTAGGATAGGAAAAGTTACTTTAGAGAACTTATTAGCTATAGTAAGTACTATATAAAGAAGTAAGAAGTTCTCTACTTTATAGCCTAAATATTATAAAAGTATTTTAGGAAGTCTAATAATAAAGTCTATAGTAATTATATAGAAGGGAATAGCTAATATTAATATTAGCTATATCGCGCTAAATAGTAGTTAACGTTCTATATTTATAATTCTATATTATAGGTAGTTAGCTATATAATTATTAACTTATCGTTTAAGACGTAGTATATAAAAGTATTTATTAATAGCTCTCCACGTCTAGTCCTTACTAAAGCAATAGTAGTTATTATAAGCTTCTTTAATAAGAGGCGTTACTAACTCTTTTAGGACGTAGAGCCTTTATTTATTAGTATAGGGGTTAATATAGTAAAGAAGACTATTATATATAATAAAGTTAAGGTCTATATTATCTACCTTTTTGCAGAGTATCTTATATACTCTACTCTAGGACTTAGAGTTAGTATATAATTAGATAAGCTTAGCCTTAAAGTCGTTATTAAGTAATACTTCTATTATAAAGTTAATACCTATTAGTATATTATCCTATATCTTATTAAGTTCCCTAATATCTTTAATAGGGATTTCTATTATAAGTAAGTATAATAATACGTCCGCTATAATATTTAACATTCTAGGGATATAATAATATACTAGGGAGAACTAGCTAAGATATTCTAATAATAATATAAGTTATAAGTTAGACCTTATCTTATCCTCTAACTATAGCGATATTTATTTAACGATATTACACGTTACTAAATAGTTAGTAAGTACTATTATAGGGTCTTATCTAAATAAATATAGTATTAGCTAATACTTCTTTACTACCTATACTAGGTAAGTAACTTTAAGTTTAATAAGCTAATACTTCTATTTAGCTTAGTTAAGGGCCTTACTAATATAAGTAATTAGATATATATTAGTATGCTTAATAGGGTTATAAGGTTTCTATTTAATATAGTTAGCTAGCTAGAAGATTAGCGCGGAGTATCTATATTCCTTTAATAAGTTAAGCTATATAAATAACTACTTATTAGGGTTATAGTAGAATAAAGCGTTATCTGCTATTAAGATATCCTTAATATTATTAAAGCTAGCTACTTCTTCTAGTATAGGTTTAAAGCTTATCTTTTAATAGAAGAGCTTTCTTATAGCGCCTTTATCCTTCCCTTAAGCTCGGGCTTAGGTAAGTAATATAGTTTTATACTATTAGAGTAGTTAAATATAATAACTATAGTATAGTATTATATATTATAGAAAACTAGTTATACTTATCTAGTATTTAAGCTAGCGGAGGTTATAGGGGTACTTAACTTTCTTAATAGTATTAATATAATCTTAAGTATTTAATAGTCTAAAGGTGTTAATAGTAAAGCTAAGTAGCTTAATAGAAAGATTTCTAAAAAATAACTTCTTTACTAAAAGTAAGAGTCTAATATCTATAAAGAGTTTAAGAATTATATCGAGGTACTTAAGGTAGGTATTAAGGTCCTTCGAGGTAATAATAATATTGTTAATAAATACGTAGGTATATTCCTTATATAGTTATAGGAGTCTATCTATAACGCGTTAAGTATAAGCAGGCGAATTATAGAATCCTATAAGTACTATCTTTAAGCGTTCTTATCCCTAGTAGCTAACTATAGTAAATTAATCGTAATATTCCTTCTTAATAAGAAATTAATAGAAAAAGAATCGAGCGTTAACTATAGTAATCTATAGTTTACTATAAAGGTATTTAATAATATCTTATTATAGCAGTATAGGGTATATATTAGGGATTATAGCTTTATTAAGAGCATATAGGTCTATAACTATATAACCTTTATACTTACTATTAATAATTTACTATATAGTAAATATAGGGGCTCTAAATAATATAGGTCTAGAGTTACCCTATTTTATATAGTTTTAAGTATAGAGCTTATCTAAAGTTTCGTTAATAAGTTTCTTATCTTCTTTACTAATAGGATAAGGTTATTATCTAATATTTATATTTTACTATCCTTTAATAAGTTCGACCTTAAGGTATTAATCTTCTAGAAGGTCGATTGATCCTTAGTCCTTCTAAATAGCGGGGTAACGCGAGATAACCTCTTTAAGGTATTATATAGCTTTAGCGTCTTAGTTATAGATATATATACTTTCCTTAGTAATAACTACTAGTAGGTTTTTAGGCTTAGTTATACCTATCTTACTATTTAGGTTAATATTTCCCTTATAGATATCTCTACTATTTAGCGTTATATTATTATTAGTTATGCTATAGTTAGTAAGCGCTTCCTTACTAGTTTGGTTAGAGATTTCTACTTATTTATTAACTAATAGTTCTAGTAGCTAAGCGAGTATTATAAGCTTATAATTAGAAAGGCTAAAAATAGTATAATATATTAGATCCTTATATAACGATATTAAAAAGGCTATTTATAGTTAATCGCGAGTCTTTAGTTTAAGGTATCTATTAGACTTAAAGGGCGCTAGGGTTCTAAGCTTAGTACCTCGTTTAATCTTTAATAAGTAAGCAGCGTTATTAATAATAGGAATAAGTAGTAAATTACCTATATATATATATATATACCCTTTATACTTTAGGCTAAGTAGAAGGGACTCTATTTTACTAATAGTATCTTAATTTAAATAGCAGAGTAATTATATAGTATAATAGTTATATTTCTTATAGCATATATATTATAAACCTTTAAAGGGACTTTTAAATAGATCTAAGAGGGAATTTGAATATTATTATAAGATACGATTTAGATATATAATTCTAAGTTTAGAACGTTAAGCCTATTAGATATATTAAAGTCTTACCCTATAAGTAGACTAGTATCTAAATATAGAATAAGCTATATACCTATATAGAGCTTAGTAGTTATTATATAGCTATTAGGTTATTATCCTTATATAAGAATTATAAAAGTTACCTAGGCAATAGTCTTAAGGCTTCCTACGCCTTAGAGCTTAAATACCTTAGGTTCTCTTAAGAGGGTATAGAACTATTATAAGCAGGCTTTGCTTATACCTAAGTAGTCTATACTAGTATTAATATAAACTACGATTAGTAATCCGTTATAATAACCCCGGATAATAATATTAGCGTATATATAGCGGTATAAACGTATAACTATATATTATTATAGCTTAATAAGACTAATAAGTATTATATTTAGCTAAGGGGATAGAAGGGTCTAATATAAGAAGATACCCTCGAAGTTAGTATATAGCTTAGTATTATAAAGGTATGTTTCGTACGAGTAGATTCTAGGATCCTTAAGGAGCGAATTTTAGAAGGAGTTAATATTAAAAATAGGATACTTATCCTTATATCTAGGGATATAACCTAGAGGGTATTCGTAGTAATAAGCGGGTTAAGTAACTAGGTTAATATACTTAGGATCGTCTTCCTATTACTCTTAGTTATCCTTGTTATTAGTACTAATAACTAAGTCTTCTTTATACGAGTCCGAATCCTCGCTAGCCTTAATATACTAGATATAGTTAAAGTCGCCCTTATCTAACGAAGTATATACTTCCTCTTCTACTTACTTACGACTATTACCCTTAGTTATATAAGCTAAAGGGTAACTAAGTAGTTAAGGACGCTAAACGCGTTAACTAGGCTATTTATATTAGTATTTAGGCCTTTATTATTAGTTAAACTAAATTTCCTTATAAGTAGATAATAAGGGTTTAATAACTATATTAGTAGCTTGCTTTATAGGTCTTAATAGTAATAAGCTAGATATAGTCTCTTTTAAGTTCGTATAGTATAAGTAACGAGTAGCTATAGTATAGCCTACTTTTAAGGTCTCTTTTAATAATAATTATATCGCTAAGGTTCCTATATAGGTCGCCTTAATAGATAGTTAGACTAATGCTCGCTAGGATCCTTTAGTAACTATTTAATACTAGCTAGGGACTATCTTCTATAGGCTTATAATAAACTTATCGCAGTTTATATTACTAGGTAGCTAAGGAATACTAATAACTAGTTCTATATCTATCTTATTATAGGTAATAGTTAATACCTTAGATTTAGTCTCTTTAGTATCCTTATATAGTTAAGTAACCTTAGTTATCTAGTATTAAATATCACGTTAATTATATATATTATATAGAATATACCTCTCCTTAGTTAAACGCGCTTTAGTAATTTCATATAGTAAATAAAAACGTTTAAGTAATAACTCTTTCTAATAGTCTAACCTATAGTTAGGGTCCTTAAGTTCCGCCTTCTTATTAAGTATTAGATTAGTATAGTACTAGTCTAAGGTATACCTTAATAAGGTTTAATATAGGTTAAAGGTAGCTATAGCTAGGTTCTTATTATCTAACTTAATATAGCTATTAATAGTATTAATAAAATAATATATATTTTAGTAGATAGTCCTTAAACTACTATTAATATATATACTTTTAACTTTATTATTATATAGAGGTAGATTAAATAACCTAATTATATTAGTCTTAAATCAAGGAGCACTACGCCTAGGTTCTATAACTAATATTCTAGCTATTACCTATACTACCCCTTCTTTATTTATAGAGAGAAGGAATATAAGAAAGTTATAGCTAACTAAGAACCTATTAAGGTTAGATAATAGTTTAATAATATCTCTTAGCCTAGCTAGTAGTTAAGGGTATTAATTACCTTAACTATTATTACTACTATAGCTAGGGCTACCTCCTCTACTATTTTAGCCCTTAGGGTTACTATTATTACCTCTATTACTAAGATCTCTAGGTAGTATAAGTAGTAGTAGTAGTAGAGGAGCGTCCTCTATATATTTAATATTCTAATTATATCTTTTGCTTTTATTAAGGTTTAATAGACTAGCTTCTAGTTCCTAGGCGCCTATCTTACTATATTACTTACCCTAGCTATAAATACTAGGGTAACTCTATAAGTTACTTAGCTTAGGTATAAGAAGGCTACCTATTCCTTTTCCTTAGATTAGGAATAAAGTACTTAATATATCTTTACTTTCTTTAAATAATATATAGAAAGTATTTAGGCTTAGCTCTAGTATTAATATAGTAATTATATCCTTTAATATAGGTTTAAGAAGTAAGAGGTATAGACTATTTATAAAACTTTATCTAATTTTATAATATTCCTCTAGAGTTAATAAGAGTATTAAGAAAGCTTTAGGGATTATTATTATATTAAGTTTAGATATAGGGTTTAAGATATCTAGCTTATCTATAGCTTTAGCTCTTAGGGTCTTATAGCCTCCCCTCTCTTTATTCTCTTTAAAGGGGAGCGTTAGGTCTAGAGTCTAGCTTTATTTAGTCTCTAGCTTAATATATTAATTATAATAAGGGAGATTAAGGCGATATAACTATCTAATAGTATTAGTAAATAGTTATAAGTTAGTTATCTATACTTATAAGACCTTACCTTAAATATATTAAGTAGTCTTATATGCTTTCTTATATAATATTACCTTTTAAATATATCTATAGTAGTTTACTAAATATTATTTATAGTTCTTATAAGTAATAGCTATAATACTTATTTTTATTACTAACTTAAGAAAGATATACTTAATCTAGGTAAGTAGTATATAGAACTTATCTAAGTATTACTTAAGCGCTATTATAAAGTTTATAATAGTTAAATAGTTAATAAGTTTTAGAAGGTTAGACTTAAGACCTTCTTTAACTTTATAATTAGAAAGTAGCTCGTGGGGTATTATTATTAGAGGTTTATTATCTCTTTAAGATATTCCTTAGTTAAAGAAATCTTCGAGGTTTAATATCTCTTAGGAACGTCTCCTAGTTAAGGGAAATAATAAAGGGTTAATATCTCTTAATAATATTTCCTAGTTAAGGGAAAGGGGGAGTTTAGAGGCTTTTAATAATATATAATACCTTAGGTATTAACTATTAAAATACTACTTTATATAAACTTAACGGGGTTAGCTATTTATATAGTTAAGTGCCTTCCTTAATTATAAGGGATATCCTTAGTTATAAGGGGATATAGCTAACTATTATAGTCATACTACTAATTAATATAGTCTATGTAGTAGGCGAAAAAGTATAGGTAAAAACTCTATAAATTTTAAAGGTTTTTTCCTTAAAGGTAATAAGCCCTTTTATAAGGGTTAACGCGTTTAGGTATATTTAACGTATTAAATGCGTTAGACGCCCTTAAGCGGGATAACCGCGCTGAGCGCGTTCGGTATCACCTTTAGAATTAACTTCCCTAATAGCTTTATATATATAGTTTATTTCTAATATATATATTATACTTACTACTCTATCTATTAGAGCTAGGCTTTTATCTAGCTCTAGTCTAGCCTACTTACCCCTTTAGAAGTTTTAGGATTCTTCTATTGAGAGACTTAGTTATAGGAATAAAGGTTAGTATAGGTAACTATTTAGTTATAAGTATTAATATAGCTTTATCCTTATGTATAACGCCTAGGATCTAAAGTTTAAAGTTAACTTATAATATAAGCTTTTTAATCTCTTTTACTATCTTATGAATAATATCTTCTAAAATAGCCTCTTTTACCTTATCCTCTATATAGAAAGTCTATTTATTAAACGTTACGTTCTATATAATAATAACTATTTATAACGTAGGGACCTAGACCCTATATAGGTCATAAGCGATTAGAACGTATTCTATTAGGTATCTAATGTATCCCTATAGTACTACCTTAAAGTCTCTCTTATTAGTTCCTCTCTCTTATTCCCTCTTAAGGGGGTATATATAGTAGCTATAGGCGTATATATATCCCTAGTAAGAGCGAAGGTTATAGGTTAGGGCTGCTCTATTATTAGGTTACTACTAGCAAAAGTACTAGTAGAACTACTCCTCTTCGATCTATAGTAGCGAACGCTAGTTATAGCGCTTAAGTAGGCTTATATTATAAAGCGTTATTATTACTAGTACTATTTTAGCCTATAGTTCTATAGGTAAGCTAGCTATATCAAGTATCTTATTATAAGCTAGGCCCGGGTTAAGCTTACCTAGGCTTCTACCTAGGTTTACTACCTTAAGGAGCTACCTAGGGCTTACCTAGGGCCTACCTAGTTATTCCCTATAGACTAGCAAAATCTCTACTAGAGAGGAAAACTTCCCCTTTTCCTCTCTAGTTTAAATACATAGTATTATAATAACCTCTTCTTAAATAAAACTTAGGTCTAACCCCTTATATATTTAAGCTTATTATAATAATAATAATAATAAGTCGAGCGCTGCTCCCTATTAATTAGTAAGATAGTTAATAGTAATATAGCTAAAACTTAAGATAAGCTATTATAAGCTAATTTAGTAGTAATAATAGAGTCCCTCTAGTAATAGTTATAGGAGGTTAAGTAGGGGAATAGCTAATATATAGCTATATAGACCCCTATTAATACGGTCCACGAAGTAGGCGAAGATTATAGGTGAAAACTGCTATGAATTTCGAAGGTTTTTTCCTTAAAGGTAATAAGCCCTTTTATAAGGGTTAACGCGTTTAGGTACGTTTAACGCGTTAAACGCGTTAGACGCCCTTAAGCGGGATAACTACGCTAAGCGCGTTTAGTATTAATTACCTATATAAGAAGAAAAAGGCGTTAATTATAATATATAGTATAAAATTTAATTTATACCTCCTATTATAGTAACGTACTAGTAAGTAGAGCTATACTAGTATATATAAGTAACTATATATAACCTTACTTCCTTTCTATTTTATATATTTTAATTATATCCTACTTTTAGCTAAGGGAGTCTTAGGCGTAGTATTAGCTATTTTTAAGAGGTTAGGGTAGTCCTTATCCTTATTATTAACGATCTCTTTAGCTATAACTAGGAGTTAGTTAATATTAATACTATAAGTAGTAGCTAGTTAGGTATTATCCTTATATTACTCTAGGAATAAGTAGTAAGATTCGTTACTAACCTTAGGGTACGCCTTAGTAACGCTATTATCTTTAATTATAGTAATCGAGGTAGCGAGGGAGGTAATATTAGTGCGAAGGCCTTAAAGGTTAGTAGCATATTTATATTAAAAGTTAGCTATATCTATAGCCTTAGGGTCGCTAAGGTTTAAGAGAGCCTAGATAGCACTCGAGTTATTACTATTAACTATAGCCTAACTAATATAAGCGTTATCCTTAGTATATATACTAGGAAACTTATATTATAGTATTTACTTAATAATAAAGAATAGTAATATAGCGCTAAACTCTAGGTTACTTATAATTCGTTTAGTTATAAACGAGTTAAGGGCGTAGATATATATATATAGACTAAGGATAATCGAGCTATTTTAGATAAGTATATATAAGATAAGGCGTTTAGCGTAGCAGGTAGCTATAAAATTAGTAGTATTAAAGAAATAGAGGTACTAAAGGTATATATTAATTACCTCTTAAGTAGTTAGGAACTTTATATAGGAATAGGTAAGGTAATAGAGGCTA
Organism: Colletotrichum ledebouriae; assembly: GCA_036785755.1. NCBI lineage: Eukaryota > Fungi > Ascomycota > Sordariomycetes > Glomerellales > Glomerellaceae > Colletotrichum > Colletotrichum ledebouriae. The sequence goes on from JAVHLU010003133.1 coordinate 10,828, forward strand.
GTAATATAAGTACGGGATTACTAGTCTATAATAACGATTTTCTTAATACTAGTAGTAGTATTAGGCGTCTTAGCGGAGCTAGGCGTGTTAATAGTATTAAAGGGGCTAATATTAGAGGAAGGATTAATATTAGGGCGATCCTCTAGGCTAGTAGCTAATGCTATACGCTTAGTAGAAGACCTAGTAGTAAGGTATTATTCTAGGCTAAGGAAGCCTAGGCTCTCTTATATTAGTCCCTAGGGAATAGTTATTATAATAAACTTAAACTCGTTAGTAGCTAACTTAATAAATTAGCCTAGGTTAAGGGTAATAGCGCTAGCGTTAGTAATATAGCCCTTAGAGAGCGCTATAGTTAGGGCGATCTAGGTCTCCTTATATCTATTAAGTAGTATAGTAATATAGCTAATACGTTTACTATAGGCTCGTATTCCCTTAATAGCCTTAATAATATCTATTATATTAGGGGTGCTAACGCTAGTAGCTTACTTCTTAGGAGTAGCTATCTTATTAGTCTTATTCTAAGCAATAGGAGTTAATCTAGTACTAGTTATAATAATATTAGTTAATAGTTAAGGTTTAATATATTTAGTAGCGTTAGTAGCTTAGTTAGGTTAGCTAGCGTTAAGGGATAGTTTAGGCTAATTAGTATTAATAGTCTTATTAGCTTAGTTATATTTAGTAGTAATAGGTTCGTTATCTCTACTTAAGGCCTCTCTAGAATTAATAGAAATAGGCGTACTAGTAATATTAATAGTATAATATAGGTTATATTTAAGGGAGTTCTATATAGCGTTATAGAGGGATAGCTACTTAATATTTAAGATAGCGTTAGGGAATTAGTAGTAGAACTTAATTTAGTTTATAGATAGCAGTTAGGTAATTAAGTAAGCGTTAGTACTTAGGTAGATAACGAACGGGGTACTAGAAATATTATAACTAGTTCTATAATATTAGGTCTCTTAGTTAAGGGCATGCTTAAAGATTTCTTAGTTATAAATATAATATCTAGGCTTACTACGAGGGATCTTAACGTTAAGTAAGTAGTAGCAAATATAGTTAAGGGTAATATACTTAGTATCTTTATATTTAGAGCGTTATCTATTTATAATAAAGTAATACCTAGGTATATATAATATAAGTTACTCTAGTAGCGCTAAGCGCGCGACGATGTGGAGCGTTAGTAAGATTTCGTAACGTCTTAATAAGGATAATAGTAATAAAGGGAGATATATATAAGTAATAATAGTATAGTAACGGGGTTAAAGGCGTTAACGCTTTTTAGCGAAATATATATATAGAGGATAAATACGCTTAATACTAAGTAGGTAGAGGCGGTAGTAATAACTAGTAGGGTTACCTAGTAATATAAATTTGTTTTATATATATATACTTAAGCGCTAATTTTTCTTATTAGTTAAGTAAGAGTAGGGGTTAACCTTCTAGCAAGGAGGGCGGTTGTATTTATAAAGGTTCTTATAGTACTAAGGGCGGAAGGAGTTTAAGAGGGAAGGTATAATAGGTATAGTTATCTTTACTAATGGGATAGGTGCGAATATCGCTATTATTAGGGTAAAGTTCTTAGACGTGCTAAGCGTACTAAACGTCTTTATTTTATAATAAGGCCTTAGTTATAATACTCTTTATAGTCTACTTATATATTTAAGGCGCTTTAAGCAGCGCGTTCCTTATTTATAATATATATTATATTATTCCCCTAAGTTCTTACGAGGCCTTCCTCTTAAGCGCCTTAATAGTCTTTTACTAGGCTTTAATACTAGTTTAATACCCTATTAGATAGGTCTTTAAGCTTATACTTATCTATAGAGCTATTCTATTTCTTATTCCTTACTTTTAAATATAGTAATAAGTTTATCTATATTTATAGCGTCTTTATCTATCTAAATAGTATATATTAGTAGGTAACCTTTCTATTTAACTAGATCTTATACCTTTCCTTATATAAGGGTTTATTTCTTAAGAATGCTTTTAATCTTAAAATACTTATATGCTTTAAGCTAATAAATATTATTATCTTCCTTAATATTAACTAGGCCTTAGTAGTTATCTTAGTAGTTAAATAGGTTATTACTAAGGGCTAGTACTAGTATAATTTAGACGATAGATATAACTAGGTAAATATTTATATTAGGTAGAATATTAAGGTAGTATACTAACTTACTAATACGTTTAAGGACCTTAAATAGAATGCGCTAGTAGCTATACTTTAGGTTTAGTTATCCTAGTAGATAATATCCTAATCCTATTTTAAGGTATACCTAGTCGCCTAGCTTAAAGGTAATAAAACGATGTT
>JAVHLU010003134.1:0-13134 GCA_036785755.1 Colletotrichum ledebouriae
TTTTAAAAGCCCCCCCCCCCCCCCCCCCCCCTAGCGCATAGACCTATTATAGGAAGACTATAGAGTAGAGCGTAGAGGAGAGGAGCATAGCAGACTTTAGTATTATTTATATATTATTATTATTAGTACCTTAATAATCCTATACCTCGTTTTTTAGTATTTTCTTAGCGAATTTATATCTCATTTAGATAATCCCTTTTAATTAGATTTGCGAACTATTCTATATATGTTTTAAGCTTACCTTTAATATTCTCACTTATTTATAAGTAGAGTTATATTATTTATTATCTTTAAAAGTTCCTACTGGTTCTAGCCCTTTCTAGTACTTAGTAGGTAATTAGTCTAGGTATTATAATTTATAAGGCTATCTTCTAATTATATAGTCTTAGACATCTAGCGTAGCTAAATATAACTTACTAAAACAGTAGCTTTAAATAAAGTCTATAATACTTAGTAGTACTAGAGTAATAATTTATATTATCTATTTCTATTTAAATTTTTCAAAGGTAGTTATACCTTTCCCTATACCCCCTTATATTTATTAATGCGCTTTATAGAGCTATAAGAAATACTATTAGTAAGGTCTCTAGAGAGGTTATTAGTTTAAAACGAGCGTTTATATCGATAAGAGTATTATTTATTTTTAATATAGTAGTAGTAGCTTAGGCTACTAGGCTTTAGGGTAGTATTAATATAACTATATCTATATTCTTTAGTATTATAGCTCTAAAGTCTTCTATATACTTATTAGTATAGTTATTATACTTAACTACCTTATCTATTTCCTTTATTATATCCTATAGAGTAGCTTATATATAGCTCTTACTAATTAGCTAGTTAATTCGCTCCTATATTATAATAAGATCTATATACTAGAACTCCTTAATAGGCCCCTTTAAATTACTATTAAAAGACTTCTTTTTATTAAATATTATATTATATATCATAAATACTTTTATATATAGCAGGGTCAATATATGAAACGAGTCACTAGATATATAGCCTACTAGGAAGCTAATAAACGCGCGTAGCGTAAGCTTTTTATAGTAGTATTACTTAAGTTAGGCCTCCTTCATTATAGCAAAGGCCTTATAGCTATAGGCACATAGGTATAAGAGGTTAGAGCGCGCGTATTTAGCGGACTTATATACCTAAAATCACTTATAAAATAGCTTATAGGGTATTTACGAGCCTCTTACTACTATAGGTATATAGTTATATAAGTAGGTAAATAACTTTATTATCTTAGGCTATAATATATCTAGTAGCTTTACTCTTATTATTATAGCCCTTACGCGCTCCTTAGTAATAGTACTAATTCGTTCTACTCTACTATTTTACGCTTAAGTATTAGTAGCTAAAGGCTTAAGGCGGACACCTTATACCTTAATAGTAGTAATAATATATAAGTATTTTATTAGCTTAAGGTCTATTTTAATTCCTTTTATATACGCTCTATACCATGTTAAGAGTATTATTAGATAGTTTTCAATTATTATAAGGAGTTTATCTATCCCTCGCTACGCTATGTAGAAGTCCTAGGTATATACTATTAGTTAATCTATTATAAGGAGCGCTAAATAATACCATTTATAACCTTTATTATAGTTATAGAAGTCTAGGGCGATATATTCGCCTAGCTCTATATATTTAGTAGATTCTTATAGCGCCTAGCGTACTTAATAGTAAACCTTACTTATACTATGGGTATTATAATTAATTATTAGAATAGGCTTACCCCTTTAGGTAAGGTAGACTCCTCTTACGCTATTAGAGAGATATTAAATAGCCTCTAGGCCTAGGTATTTAAGGCGCTAATACAAAATCGTAGTATTACTATAGATAGGTTATTACTTTATTACTATATTATATATATATAAGTTGCGCTTAGCTAGTAGTTATTCAATACTCATAAGGAATATAGTATTTTTATTACCCCTCTCTCTATATAATAAGGAGCCTGCTAGGGTCTCTCTATATTTAAGGCACTACTAGTAATACTACTCCTCTAACGTATAGAGGTATATATAATCTAACCTTTATAAATAGTTATTTTATAGGCTTATATCCTATTACATACTTTTTTAGTATAGCTTCCTAAGCGATATAAGGTTACTTATAACCCTATAGTATAGCGCTATATTATATAGTTATAAGCGCGTTATATTTCCGCTTTATCCAACTACCTTAATATTAACTATATTATATCCCTTAAAAGGAACTAAGTACGCTCCCGCTTATAAGAAGTCGCTATGGATATCTCCTATAAGTATAATAAACCACGTAGTATTATTAGAAATATATATTATTACTCTGAAGTCTAGGATTATAAAGTTATAAAGTTAGTAGTTATTTAGTTATATATAAAATACTAACTCTAAGGTCCCCTTAAGATAACTATATAATTCTTGGTTATCTATATACGCTCTATTACTTAGTTTAAGGTTATAAATATATTTTATAAAGTCCTTATTATTATTAATATACTCCTCTACTACGTAATAGAGGGATTTACTTCTCTAAAGGTGTTCTAAGCGTAGTTCTTTAAATGTAATCTAATACCTAGCTAATAAATAGTAGCATTAATATACTAAGTAGAGCGTCTTTTTATTTATTATTTATATAGTTATAAGCGCCTTTTTATAGCTCTTAGGTATAGATATTATACCTTATCCTCCTCTGTATAAGTAGTATGTAATAAGCTTAAACTTCTTAGGCACTTCTAAATTATTCTCTAAGGTTATGTTCTTATTATCCCTTAATATAATAAGGCTAAACGCTCCCTAGCTTATTTTAATACATAGGTTAGGTATTTTAAATATATTAAGGGTAACTTAGGTATTTTTTAATATATCTCTTACTACTAGGGAGGTAGTATTTATATATAACTATATAGATATTTAATATATATAGACTTATATATCTAGACTACTATTACTAAGTAGTATAATAAAGTTTATAAACTACTAGTTAGGCTCCTCCACTTATAGGAGGCTACTAGCTTATACTTTAGTAATAGCTATTTCTTACTCTATAAGCTATTCCTCTATATTACGCTTTATAAGTAACTTCTTTTATAATAAGAGGTCTAGGACTACGGTATAGGTACTCCTAGCTATAGCTTTGTACTTGTAAATATTAATACTAATACTCTTATAGAGTATATATACCTAGTAGTTAATACTCTTCTTTATAATATAACATAAGTATATTAGATCTAAGTGGATATTATTATAAATCTAGTCTTAAGATATATATTATTACTTCTTATATACTTTATAGCGTTAATCTTTAAATATATAATCTACTTAGTAAGACTTGTATAGCTTATAGTTCGCTTTTAATAGGTTTATAATTATATTAGCACGAGTAGTAATTATATTACCGCTTAGTAATATAACTACTATACTATTCCCCGCGCGCCCTATAGGATAGTTAGAGATATCTAGAATAATTAGCTCTATAAACTCGCGTTTAAAATAGCTTTAGAGCGTATTATTTATATTCTAAATAGTAATACATAAGCTAATACTATCCTATAGCTCAAGGCTAGATACCTTTATATATAGGAGGTCGATCTATAGGATCTACTTACTATATCTATGGAGCTAAGTAGTAGTTATTATAGTTATTATCTTATAATTAGGGGTTTAGAGTAGTATTTATAGTAATATAGTATATATTAGACTATTAATTCTTAAATTAGGCGTAACTATACATATATTAGTAGTGTTATTATATATATATTACTTCTATACATATACCCTTATTTAGGCGCGTCCTAGCCCCTTTTCTAGCGTATACCCCTAGTCGCTTCGGGCCTATATAGAGCTAGGCAAACGTCGCTCTGAACCTCGTAGCGTACGTTCTAGACCCTCTAGTCTAATAGCTATAAGCCTTAATATAGATAAAAATATATATATACCTATAATAACAGACGAACTAGAACTCTAGCCACTGCATAGTGATTTTACCTGCTCAAGTGCAACAGACCTTCTAACTCCGCGCCTCCTAACAATACATAGCCTTCGGTTACGTGATCGTAACCTAATAACCTTCTAAGTTACTAACCACCTTTCCTAACTATAGCTGCACCTATATATACCTATTATACTAGATAGCCTCACGATCTTTAACTTTATATTAATAATAACGTGGTTTTTAATTATATAATAGACTACGAAACTATTAACTTTTCCTCTTACGTACTACCCGCGCTACTAATACTACCTCTATTACCGCCTTATCCGCTAGTAGCTATACTATTATTAGGAACGCTCTCTCTATTTAGCATAAGCTATATTTACCGACGTTCCCCTAAGGGGCCTAGGCTACCTCTGCCTTAATAGTGCGGAGGACTTGCTCGAAGAAGGGCTACTCTATAGGGTATATAATAACCTACCTAGCTTCTATTAATAAATCTACTTATAAAGCTATAATATAATAATAAGTATCCCCTCTAGGGGTATTAATAAGAGCCCTCTTAAGGGCTATATTAATAATATACTATCTATATATAATAAAGTAATTAAAAAAGAAGTAGGTTTTATTAATTATATTAATACTAAACTCTCTAGTAAGCTCTTATATATTATTAGTATTAAAGGGTATACCTCGCGTAAGCTTAGCGCTTTTATATATAAGGTATAGTACTAATATAGTTAAGAGATAAGGATAAGGAAGAGGGAGAGGTATAAACCCCTACTTATAATAGTAGAGCTTCTTATACTTTTAGTTATAAGAATCTCCTAGGAAAGACCTCTTTAGTTAAGGAGTTACCTCTTATATAATAATATTTACCTTTAGTATCTTACTAAAAGGTTAACTTTTTAAGTTAAGGAGTTATCTTATATAGTAGCTTTTATAGCACCTTTAGTACCTTATTAGAAGGTTAACCTTTTAGGTTAAGGAGTTATCTTATATAGTAGCTTTTACCTTACTAGAAGGTTTAGCGAGGGTATTACTACGAGAGCCTTAGTAGCCCGTTTAGCTCTAATATAATTAACCCTAGTGCGGCGCGCGTCTAACTTTATATAATATTTAGAGGGTTTACTTGCGAGTAATAGGAACGTATAGGGTTCTTATATTATTTTCCTTAACTAGTAGAGGGTATACGTTTAAATACCTATAGAGTATTTCCTAAATCATGCTTATAAACTAGGTGAATTTATTATAGTCTTTTTGCGAAGGGGCTGCGGCGTAATTCCGAACTCAAAGGGGAAGTAGCTTTATAGGAGATTAATTACTACTGACGCGATATTAGAATAATCCTATATATAGCGGTAATAATATAGCTTAATATAGCGTTTATTATAGGCTACCTTACTAGGTTTAATAATAACCTAGGCTTTATATAATACTACACTACTAATTAAGTCCTCTAATACTTTTATTAAATATAATACCTCTATCTTAGGTATAGCGCTAAGCTTAGTAAGGGGGATAATATACTTAAAGTCGCCTTAGATATATGCTTTATAAATAATATAACTAACTAAAAGAGCTCCTAAGTACTTATAATGAAGCTAGTTAGAGGCATAGTTACTTAGAGGGTAAATAAGTAAATAATAGTTATAATATTAATAGCTAAAGCAGAGCTACTCGTACTATTCTAAGTAGCGTTCGGAGTCCTCTTTATAGGTTAGTTAATAATAGTATTATAAGTCTAACTCCTAAGTAATACTACCTCTATAGCTACTTTTATTATACCTAATCTAATACTAATAATAATTTATATCTAATATAATGAATAGTAAACTATCCGCCTAGTTAATATAGAGCTTATTCAACCATGAATAAGGCTATAATATATTAATATTTATAACTACTAGCTATAGTAAGAGATTATAAAAGAGTATATAGTAGTTAAATATATACTATTAATAGAAATTATAGTAAATAGACTTATAAAGGCGCTTATATTATTATAATTTAAGGCGTTTAATAGTTAGCTATAAATAAGTAACTAATATATATAACTAAAAGCGAACTATATATAGAACCTAGAGGAAGAGGATAATATAAAGTATAGGAAAGTAATAGAAACCTATATATAAGATAGGATAAACCCTGATAGAGTTTAGGAATAGCTTTATAGAAGGTAGCGATCCCTAAGGGGATATATTAGATTAGAGGCCTCTAGCCACTGCATAGTGATTTTACCTGCTTAAGTGCAACAGACCTTCTAACTCCGCGCCTCCTGATAATACATAGCCTTCGGTCACGTGATTATAACCTAATAACCTCCTAAGTTACTAACCACCTTTCCTAACCATAGCTGCACTTATATATGCCCGTTATACTAGATAGCCTCACGATCTTTAACTTCATATCGATAATAACGTGGTTTTTAATTATTCAATAGACTATGAAACTATCGACTTTTCCTCTCGCATACTACCTACGCTGCTAATACCGCCTCTATTACTGCTTCGTCCGCTAGCTATGCCGTTATTAGCAACGCTCTCTCTATATTCCCCTAAGGGGCCTAGGCTGCCTCTGCCTTAATAGTGCAGAGGACCTGCTTAAAGAAGGGCTACTCTATAGGGTATATAACGACCCGCCTAGCTTCTACTACTAAGTCTACTTACTTAGCTATAATATAATAGCGAGTATCCCCTCTAGGGGTATTAATAAGAGCCCTCTTAAGAGCTATACTAATAATATACTCTCTATATATAATAGAGTAGTTAAAGAAGGAGCGGGTTTTATTAATTATATTAATACTAAACTCTCTAGCGAGCTCTCGCGCGTTATAAGTATTAAAGGGCGTACCTCGCGCAGGCTTAGCGTTTTTATATATAGGGTCTAGTGCTAATATAGTTAAGGATTTATCGTAGGTTATAGGTATACCTAGGACTTCGTGGATAAGGAAGAGGGAGAGGCATAAGGCCCTGCTCGCAGAGCTTCTTATGCTTCTAGCTATGAGAACCTCTTAGGAAAGACCTCTTTGGTTTAGTGGCGTTCACCTTTAGCACCTTGCTAGAAGGTCGACCTTTTAGGTTAAGAGGTTATCTCGTATAGTAGCTTTTGCAGCACCTTGCTAGAAGGTTTAGCGAGGGCGTTTCTAGGCTATGAGAGCCTTAGTAGCCCGTTCGGCTCTAATATAATTAGCCCCGGTGCAGCGCGCATCCGACTCTATATAGTAATATTTAGAGGGTTTGCTTGCGAGTAGTAGGAATATATAGGGTTCCTATATTATTTTCCTTAACTAGTAGAGGGTATAGGTTAAAATACCTATATAGTATTTCCCGAATTATACCTGCGAACTAGGTGAATTTATTATAGTCTTTTTGCAAAGGGGCTGCGGTGTAATTCCGAGCTCAATATTAGATTAGAGGGTCTAGAATATATATTACTAAGTTTAGAGTAACGTTTACCTAGCTCTATATAGGCCTAAGGTAACTAGCGTATACGGTATAAAAGGGGCTAGGACGCGCCTGAATAAGAGTATATATATAGATAATATATATATACGATAGTATTACTAATATCCGTATAATTACGCCTAATTTAATATACATCCCTTAGATATTAGGTTCTTATTAAATCTCTAGAGTATTAGGAAATTCGTGAATATTTCTCGAATATAATTTAGATATAACTCGGATATAATTCGGGTATAACTTAGATATTTCGTAGTATTATTTAGTTCGGAATTACGCCGCAGCCCCTTCGCAGAAAGACTATAATAAATTCACCTAGTTCGTAGGTATAATTTAGGAAATACTATATAAGTATTTTAACCTATACCCTCCACTAGTTAAGGAAAATAATATAAGAACCCTATATATTCCTACTACTTATAAGTAAATCCTCTAAATATTATTATATAAAGTCAGACGCGTGCTATACCGGGGCTAATTATATTAGAGCTAAATAGGCTACTAAGGCTCTTATAGCCTAGAAACGCCCTCGCTAAACCTTCTAATAAGGTACTACGAAAGCTACTATATAAGATAACTTCTTAACTTAAAAGGTTAACCTTCTAGTAAGGTGCTAAAAGTACTACGAACGCTATTATATAAGAAGTAACTCCTTAACTAAAGAGGTCTTTCCTAAGAAGTTCTTATAGCTAGAAGTATAAGAAGCTCTATAAGCAGGGCCTTATACCCCTCCTTCTTCCTTATCCCTTAACTATATTAATACTAGACCTTATATATAAAAACGCTAAGCTTATACGAGGTATACCCTTTAATACTAATAATATATAAGAGCTTGCTAGAGAGTTTAGTATTAATATAATTAATAAAACCCGCTCCTTCTTTAATTACTCCGTTATATATAGAGAGTATATTATTAGTATAGCCCTTAAGAGAGCTCTTATTAATACCCCTAGAGGGGATACTTACTATTATACTATAGCTAAGTAAGTAGACTTAGTAGTAGAAGCTAAGTAGGTTATTATATACCTTATAGAGTAGCCCTTCTTTAAGCAGGTCCTCCGCACTATTAAGGTAGAGGTAGCCTAAGCCCCTTAGGGCTTATTAGTAAGTATAGCTTAGGCTAACTACTTTAATATAGAGAGAGCGTTACTAATAATAGCATAGCTAGCGGATAAAGCAGTAATAGAGGCAGTATTTAATAGCGGCGCGGGTAGTACGCGAGAGGAAAGGTTAATAATTTCATAGTTTAAATAATTAGAAAACTACGTTATTATTAATATAAAGTTAAAGATCGTGAGGCTATTAATAGGCACGTATAAGTACGGCTATAGTTAGGAAAGGATCACGTGACCGAAGGCTATATATTATCAGGAGGCGCGGAGTTAGAAGGTCTATTGCACTTAAGCAGGTAAAATCACTATGCAGTGGCCAGAGGCCTTTCGTAGTATTATTTGGAGGTTTCTTAGATTAATCTCGGATTTCTCTTAGAGTTCTTTTTAGTATATCTCTTATAATAAAAGGTAGAGTATACTTAGGTAGAGCTAGATTTATAACCTCTTAGGTTATATAATATTATTATATAATTACTTAGGTAGCTTAGGTAATAATTACTTAGATAATAGGGGTATTAAAAGAAGTATTATTTTAGCTTACTAACTAGTAACTAGCTAGCTAGGAAGGAAGGAGAGTTATTTATACTTATCTTCAGCCTTCTAGACGCTTCTATTACGTAAAAGGTTATATAATCTCTTACGTAATAGATTACGGGTATGTTTAGCCTATTTAGGATTAGTTATATATTAAAGTTATAGCTCAAACCCCTTTAGTTTTAGCTAAAAAGCGTATTAAGGATATGGCTTTCTAGGACTTTCTAGACTTTTTTATCCATAGTATAGCTAGTATTATTAGCACTATAATATACTATGCTATATGTTATAGTATTTTATTAAGTATTTTTATTTAACATACCTTCTATTAGGAAGGTTAATCTTTACCTTTAAGGAAGCTAGGCCTACCTAAGAAAGAAAACTCTTTTATTACTATTAAACCCCTATATATTAAAAGCTTAAATCTAATTAGTCTTTTAAATAACTAAGCTAATCTATCCTAAGTCTAGATGAATATAGGCTTATATAGCTTAGTTTAATTTATATTACTCTTATTAGCCCTTTATTAACAAGCCTTATATATATAATAGGGCTCTAGCTGATAGCTAGTAGGAATAAACACTTATTAATATATTTGTACCTTTATTTTAAGGTTCAATAGAGTTAGCTATAGCTAGACTTAGGAAATAAAAGTTCAAGATATAATGTAAAGTAGTTATTAAGAACTACTTTTAGTAATATATTTACTAAGAATTACTTTTAACGTTTAAAAGATCTTCTTATTTATCTTCTTTATAAGGTACCTATAGATTTTAAGTAGTATATAAGCTATAAAAATCAATAGCTACTCCTTATTATAGTTTATAATATACTTACTTTCTATTCTTTGTTATCCCCCTTAATGTATATAGCTCTAATAAGAGCGGGAGGTATATAAAAGACTACGTATTAAGTAGAGAGTATGGCCTCTGGCTACTGCATAGTGATTTTACCTGCTTAAGTGCAATAGACCTTCTAACTCCGCGCCTCCTGATAATACATAGCCTTCGGTCACGTGATCTTGCTGACTACCTTTCCTAACTATAGCTGCACTTATACGTACCCGTTATACTAGATAGCCTCACGATCTTTAACTTTATATTAATAATAATATAGTTTTTAATTATTTAATAGACTACGAAACTATTAACTTTTCCTCTCGCGCACTACCTGCGCTGCTAATACCGCCTCTATTACTGCTTCGTCCGCTAGCTATGCTATTATTAGTAACGCTCTCTCTATATTAAAGCAGTCGGCGTAAGCTGTACTTACTAACGTTCGCTACCTAGGCTACCTCTGCCTTAGTAATATAGAGGACCTGCTTAAAGAAGGGCTACTCTATAGGGTGTATAATAACCTACTAAACTTCTGCTACTAAGTTTGCTTACTTAGCTTTAATACTATTATACCTTATAGAGTCCCCTATAGGGGTATTAAGGTAAGCCCTCTTAAGGGCTATATTAATAATACGCTCTCTATATATAGCGGAGTAATTAATAAAGGAGCGGGTTTTATTAATTATATTAAGGCTAAACTCTCTAGCGATCCCCTCTACGTTATTTATACTAAAGGGCGTGCCTCGCTCGGGCTTAGCGTATTTATATATAGGGTCTAGTGCTAATATAGTTAAGGGATAAGGATAAGGATAAGGGAGAGGTATAAAGCCCTGCTTATAGTAGTAGAGCTTCTTATACTTCTAGCTATAAGAACCTCTTAGGAAAGACCTCTCTAGTTAAGGAGTTACCTCTTATATAGTAGTATTCGTAGTACCTTTAGTACCTTACTAGAAGGTTAACCTTTTAGGTTAAGGAGTTATCTTATATAGTAGCTTTTACCTTACTAGAAGGTTTAGCGAGGGCGTTTCTAGGCCACGAGAGCCTTAGTAGCCCGTTTAGCTCTGATATAATTAGCCCCGGTGCAGCGCGTATCTAACTTTATAATATTTAGAGGGTTTGCTTGCGAGTAGTAGGAACGTATAAGGTTCCTATATTATTTTCCTTAACTAGTAGAGGGTATAGGTTAAAATACCTATATAGTGTTTCCCGAATTATACCTGTAAACTAGGTGAATTTGTTGTAGTCTTTTTGCGAAGGGGCTGCGGCGTAATTCCGAGCTCAAGTAGAGAGTATTAATTTAAGAGCATATTATACTCTCTAGCCACTGCATAGTGATTTTACCTGCTTAAGTGCAACAGACCCTCTAACTCCGCGCCTCCTGACAATACACAGCCTTCGGTCACGTGATCCTCTCCCAACCATAGCCGCACTTATACGTGCCCACAGCCTCACGATCTTTAACTTCTAGGAAAGACCTCTTTGGTTAAGGAGTCACCTCTCGTATAGTAGCGTTCGCAGCACCTTGCTAGAAGGTCGACCTTTTAGGTTAAGGAGTTATCTTATATAGTAGCTTTTACCTTACTAGAAGGTTTAGTAACGGCGTTTCTAGGCTACGAGAGCCTTAGTAGCCTATTTAGCTCTAATATAATTAGCCCTAGTATAGCGTGCGTCTGACGTTATATAAGGGTTTACTTATAAGTAGTAGGAATATATAGGGTTCTTATATTATTTTCCTTAACTAGTAGAGGGTATAAGTTAAAATACCTATATAGTATTTCCTAAATTATGCCTGCGAACTAGGTGAATTTATTATAGTCTTTTTGCGAAGGGGCTGCGGCGTAATTCCGAACTTAACTCAATAGTTATCCTCTCGAATGTTAAATAACTAGTTATTACTAGTATTATTATTAGGTATATTGGTATTATTTTTGTTATTGTTATTATTATTATTATTATTATTATTATTATTAACCTTAGCCTTAAATTTATCAAAGGCTTTAGTAATAGACCCTACTGCTTTATCTTATAATAGTTTTCCCTATACGAAGGGGGTATATTTATTAATAATTATTATAAACTACCTATAGTGATTATACGTTTCAGGACTTATAGGTCCACAAAGATCTAAGGCTATATAATCTAGATAGTCTAGATCCTTATTATATATTAACTTTGTATTAACCTTGGTAATAAACCTGCCCTTAAGGCAGGCTTCACAAGGTAGAAGATTTATTATAAGTATAGCCTTATTTCTATCTATAAAGTCCTTAATATTTATTTTAGTATTATCTAAAAGATCTTTAGGATATCTATAGCTTAAATAACCTAGACGGTTATGCCATAGTTTATATAGATCTTTGTTATTATTATTAGTTATAGATTGCGTATACAGTAGGTTATTATTATTATTATAGTTGTTATTCCTCTCTAAGGGGGCTTAATAACCCTAATTTAAGGGTACTTTAAAGAGATAGAGGTTATTAAGCTTATAGCCCGTAGCTATCATACGACCTTTCTATATATCGTATAAAATAGGTTTCTACAATATAATAGAGGTAATACCTATATTATTAAGGCGACTTTGACAAAGTAAATTATACCTAGTTCAGGTATATAATAGACGTTTTCTAGTATTATTTTATTATTATTAGGATAAATATCCAAATCTACTTTTATAGAAGAAGTAAGCTGGCTTCCCTTGTCACACCTTATAGAGGTATATATATACTTTTTGTTGAGGCCTCTAGCCACTGCATAGTGATTTTACCTGCTTAAGTGCAATAGACCTTCTAACTCCGCGCCTCCTAACAATATATAGCCTTCGGTCACGTGATCGTAACTCTCCTAACTATAGCCGCACTTATATATACCCGTTAACAGCCTCACGATCTTTAACTTTATATTAATAATAACGTGGTTTTTAATTATTTAATAGACTATGAAACTATTAACTTTTCCTCTCGCGCACTACCTACGCTGCTAATACTACCTCTATTACCGCTTTATCTACTAGCTATGCTATTATTAATAACGCTCTCTCTATTAGTTAGCGTAAGCTGTACTTACCGACGTTTAAGCCCTAATAGGCCTAGGCTGCCTAGGCTGCCTCTGCCTTAGTAATATAGAGGACCTGCTTAAAAAAGGGCTACTCTATAGGGTGCGTAACGACCCGCTAAACTTCTACTACTAAGTTTACTTACTTAGCTCTAATACTATTACGCCTTATAGAGTCCCCTATAGGGGTATTAAGGTAAGCCCTCTTAAGGG
>JAVHLU010003135.1:0-13133 GCA_036785755.1 Colletotrichum ledebouriae
CGTATAGGGTTCCTATATTATTTTCCTTAACTAGTAGAGGGTATAGGTTAAAATACCTATATAGTATTTCCTAAATTATGCTTGCGAACTAGGTAAATTTATTATAGTCTTTTTGCGAAGGGGCTGCGGCGTAATTCCGAGCTTAATAAATACTCTTAATTATACCCTTATAGATATTAATAGTTATTAGCTTTAGAGAGTATAATTCTTTATAGCTTAATAGGACTAGAGTATAAAAAGAAAGTATTATAAGGGATTATTATAGGTTATATTAAGCGCTTATATATATAGGTATATAAGAGCGTTTAAGATAATTAAAATAAAGTATAAAATACCTTTAAATATACTAGATTTAAGCGATTTAGTATTAATTAGTAAAGTTAGCTAGTTACACTATATTATATTAAAATGAAAGAGATATATTAAATCGACCCCCTAGGCGCCTATAGTAGAGTATAATATATATATAGAAGTAGTGCGAAATCTAGCTTAAATCGGGCAATATCTACTTTAGCTAGTTTTAGGCGTAAATTCTACCCGAATCTATATGTAGAGTTTTTATTATAATAATATATCAATTTTTAGTTACTTTTATACCCTATACCGTATAATTCGATAGATGTTATTGTTACCGCTAGGGCTCCCCTTAATATTATCCGTTCAACAGGCCTTGCAGTTCCTAAGAGAGGTTAGAGCCCTAGCAGGCGATAACGGCTTCAATTTCGGTTAAGGCTAGGCTAGATTTGGGTGTCGTTTCGCAGCGAGAGCCTCAGAGACATAGAGACACGCGGCGAGTGGGCGAGTGGGCGAAGGAGAGGCACTCGAAGGGGTTGCCTTCTTTTTTTATTATTGCTTCTATTGCTGGGGTATAGTGAGACCAGACTAGATGTAGAAATAGCGGCCGAGGATCTAGAAGCCACTTAAGCCACTAGCTCAACGGGCACGAATTAGCGCTATCGGGAATTTGAAGTGTTCACTACTAGACCGTCGGAGCGCGAGCGGCGGTTACTTCGCTATATTAGCTAGTTTGGAATATAAATCCTATAGGGGTCTATATATAGACATATAAAATATTATTATTTAAATATATAAGTTATTTTATACTTTATAGTATATAATATAATATTATACTCTTTTTTAGTTAAGAAAAATAGTATAAGAACTCTATATATTCTTGTCAGTAAGTAAATTCCTTAGATACTATTCTTAAAGTTATAGTTACTTCTAGCTAGACTTTTTGCCTTATTAATATAAAGTCTATTTAATATAATATATTAAAAATATATTAAACTTTCTTATTCTACTATTTATAATACTAATAAATTATAACAAATAGCTTATAATAAAAATATATATATATATATATATAATATAGAAATACGTTTAATGATATAAATATACTTATCTAGTTTTAGCTAATTATATACTAAATTAAAGCTATTATAAGTTATTTTATATAATATAGATATAGATTTATATTACAAATAGCAAAAGGGTAAAGGTTAGCACGCTTTAATTACACTATATTAAGTAGATTCTATATTAGAGAAGGGAAAAGTCTATCTATAGGCTAGTATAGCCCTAGAAGGCTAAAGGCTCGCCTAGAGATTATATAACTTAGTCGTTATATAACCTAAGATTTAAGTAGGACTAGCCTAGCGCTATAAAGCTTTTTCCTAAATAGCGCTCTTATTCCTAATAGTTATACTAGGGTATTATTATTATTTATAGTAGCGGGGTCCTCGTCTTAAGTAGTAGCTAGAAGCTAGGCTAAGAGGTATTTTAGTAGTCCTATAGTAGCTAGGTTAGTAGTATAGAAGTCCTTTAGCGCTACTAGGGCGTACTTAAAGCTCTTAGTATTATATTAGATAGGGTTATAGTTATAGCCTTTCTAATTAGTATAATATTATAACTATTCTTAGTATAACAAACTAATAGTTACTTATATAACTTTATATTCTAGCTTATTATTAAACTTAATAATAAGTAATAAGGCTTTAAATTAACTTAGTAGAGGGTCCCTAGTAGCTTTCTAGAGCTTACTAAGATAAAATATAGGGTAATAGTTATATTCTTTTAATAGCTTTAATATTTATATTCCGCTAGGGCTAGTAGCTTTAATTAGCTATAGGCTATCTTATAGTATAAATAGCTTTAAAGAGTTTTCTTAGTGCTATCCCTCTACTAATATATAAATAAAGTCCCTTATAGCTAAGTTATTAGGCTAGTAGTAATATTTAGTAGCTTACGTATAGCGTTATTAAGTTATAGCTATATTTCCTTTAGTAATATCCTAAGTATTATAGAGGTTTTATATAAGCTATTAGGTATTACCTTAGTTAATCTTCTCTTTTATAATTAAAGAACCTTTATATATATTAGTTCTAATTAAAGCTTGTTTATAGTAAGTACTCTTATTTAATCTTAAATATTATAAGTCTTATAGTTTTATTTAGTAATACTACTTAAGCGAAGTTTATAATAAGGATTACTTTGCTCTAGTTATCTTAGAACTAGTTTATCTATAGGTATAAGTATTCAGTTAGATATTAATTAAGAATCTTAGGTTATTTATTAGTCTCTATCAAGTTTAGAATTACGCCGCAGCCCCTTCGCAAAAGGACTATAAAACATTCACCTAGTTTATAAGCATAATTGAGGAAATACTATATAAGTATTTTAACCTATACCCTCTACTAGTTAAAGAAAATAATATAGAAACCCTATATATTTCTACTACTTATAAGTAAATCCTTATATAAAGTTAGATATATACTATACTAGGGCTAATTATATTAAAGTTAAATAGGCTACTAAGGCTCTTATAGTAATACCCTTGCTAAACCTTCTAATAAGGTAAAAGCTGTTATATAAGATAACTCCTTAACCTAAAGGGTTAACCTTCCAATAAGGTATTTTAAATACTATTATATAAGAAGTAACTCCTTAACTAAAGAGGTCTTTCCTAAGAGGTTCTTATAGCTAAAAGTATATAAAGCTCTACTATAAGTAGGGCTTTATACCTCTCCCTCTTTCTTATCCTTATCCCTTAACTATATTAATACTAAACCTTATATATAAATACGCTAAGCTTAAGCGAGATATACCCTTTAGTATAAATAATATATAGGGAATTACTAGAGAGTTCAGTATTAATATAATTAATAAAACCTACTTCTTTATTAACTACTTTATTATATATAAAGAGTATATTATTAGTATAGCCCTTAGGAGGGCTTACCTTAATACCCCTTTAGGGGACTCTAGGAGGTATAATAATATTAGAGCTAAGTAAGCTAACTTAGTACTAGAAGCTAAGTAGGTTATTATATACCTTATAGAGTAGCCCTTCTTTAAGTAGGTCCTCCGTATTACTAAGGTAGAAGTAGCCTATTAGGGGTAAGTAAGTATAGCTTGCGCTAACTGCTTTAATATAGAGAGAGCATTACTAATAATAGCATAGTAGCGGACGAAGCAGTAATAGAGGCAGTATTTAATAGCAGCATAGGTAGTATATAAGAGAAAAGGTTAATAGTTTCATAGTTTAAATAATTAAAAACCATGTTATTACTAATATAAAGTTAAAGATCGTGAGGCTATCTAGTATAATAGGTATATATAAGTGTGGCTATAGTTAGGAAAGTTATAATTACGTAACTAAAGGCTATATACTATTAGGAGGCGCGGAGTTAGAAGGTCTATTGCACTTAAGGAGGTAAAGTCACTATGCAGTGGCTAGAGGCCTATTAGTCTCTATATAGCTTATTATACTTATATATACTATAAATCTTATAGAGCTTATTTCAAAGGTTAGAGGTAAACTAAGGGCTTTTATTAGATATAATTATAATAGGGAAACTAGTATATTAGAAGATATAAGTATAGTATAGCTACGCGAGGTCTTATATTATTATAGTTTTATAAGAAGAGAGGGAAACTATCTTCTTTAATAGGTAGTATATTACTATAAATATATTATTATACCTATAGTAATTAGGCGGGTAGGACATAAAGTTTATCATAATATACTCCTAGGGGTAATTTAGTATTAATAAGGGTAATCAACTTACTTAGAGGCTTATCTCTTAGCTTCTAAGCTTAGTAGTAAGTATAGTAATTATAAATATATTATATAATATTAATAGTTAGTTAGGGCTAGTAGTAGTATTCCTTTAGAAGTTTAATAGTCTTTTTCTAACCTAGGTATACTATAAGTCTCTAAATATAAGCTTTATAAATTAACTTTATATATAGATCCTCTTCTTCTAATATTATAAGCTTTCTATTTATTATTAAGGGTTTATTTTACATTTTCTAGCGTTCCTTTTTAGTAATAATAAGTATCTTTAGCGCTTTAAGTAAGAGTATATTAAGTTTATAGTTTAACTAAAGGATCTATTTAATTAGGAGGTAGCTCCTTAGCTTATCCTCTAGCTCTAGGGTATTAATAGTAGTTATAAGATTACTTAGAGTAGCTTCTAGTAGCTAGTATAGCTTATTTATAACCTCTAGGGATAGGTAAGTAAGTAGTAGTAATACCTAAATATAGTCTAATTTATAAATAGCTTATTAGGTTTAGAAGTCTTTATTTCTTTATAAGAGGGCGTTACCTAGTATATTTTTATACCTAGGTAATACTAGATATAGAACTTAAACCTAGCTAAGATACCTAACTAATAGGCTTAGCGGATATCTAGAAGCTATTTAGTTATAAATTTGAGTAGTAATTAATAGTTTATAATAATCTTAAAATACTAAATTACTATAGAGAGTTCCGCTCTCTATTCTTCTAATATTAGTATAATTACTATTATCTTATAACTAGTTATAAATAGGGTAGTTTATTTTAATTAGTAATATTATTCTTAAGAAATAGGCTACTGGGTATTATAAGTTATTATTAGCTTATTAGTAGAGAATAGTAGTAATATAAATAGATTTAGAGGTCTCTATCTTAACTTAAGTTAGTAATTTAGGCTTTTAGTAGTATAAAATAGGGGCTAATATTAGAGCCTCCTTTAGTATTATAAATACTACTATATAGTTATTATTAAAGTTAAACTAAGCGTCTTTAGCTATAAGCTTAGTAGGTAGCTAGGCGATCTTCTTATAATTTATAATAAATTAATAATAGAAGTTATTGAACCCTAGAAAGGAGTAGGCGCTATATACTATAGTTAGTAGTTACTAGCTTTTTACTATAGAGACCTTCTTAAGATTAGGGCTAATCCCTTTAGTAGTAATAATAAACCTAAGATAACGCGTTATAGTTACATTAAGTTTAGACTTCTTAATATTAGCCTAGAGCCCTACTTAGTATAGCTAGTTAAGGATCTTCTTAATATACTCCTTATATTAGAGGGGGTCCTCTAAGTATACTAGGATATTATTTATATATATTATATAGAAATTATTTAGGTACTCTATAAAGGTATTATTTATATACTATTAGTATATTACTAGCTTATTATAGAGCCCGAAGGGTAGAACTTAATACTTATAGTAGCTATGTTAAGTATAGAATATTATTAAGTCCTCTAAGTTAGAGTAGATATAAATTTAGTAAAACGCTTAGTAGATATTAATCTTTATAAATACTTTAGCTTAATTAATTTAGCTTAGTATCTTATTAATTAGAGATAACAAATACTAATCCTTCTTAATAAACTTATTTAGCTTTTAGAAGTTAATATAAAACTATAAGTAGCTATTAGCTTTTTAAATAAATAGTATTAGATATATAAATAGACTATTACCTAGCGCTATAAAGCCCTTTTTTAAGTTCTTAAGCAGGTATTATTAAATAGCCTCGCGTTCTAATAATAATTACTTATATAATAAGTAGAAAGTTAATTTCTCCTTTACACCTAGCTCTAGTTTAATTTAGTAATTATACGAATGATAAGGGGGTAATATATTACTAGCTATTTTACTAAAATAATCTCTCTGGTCCTAGAGGTATAAGAGAAGTCTTTTATTAATTAAGTATTAGTTTTTAGCTTTATTAACCTCTAGTAAGCTTATACCTTTCTCTTCCACCTCTTATTTATTATTAATTATTAGGTCGAGCTTATATAGTAATATAGAGCCTAATTTAATATTAGCACGGTTTAGGTTCCTCTTAAACCTTATAGCCCTAATAAATACTATATTAAGGCCTTTCTTTACTTATTAGGCCTTAGGGCTAAGGGGTCTAGGCTTCTAGCGTAGCGTTTACTAGGTCTAATTAGCTATTAATACGCCCTTTAGTATTATATTTATTTTCTATAAGTTATTATTATACCCTAAGTCTTTAGGTATATAACTTCGTATAAGGGTCTCTATCTTACTTCCTATAGCCTTTTAAGCGTTATATAGCTATTTCTTAGCTTTAAATATAGCTTAATAGTATTTTATATTAAGTTAATACTTAATATTAATTTTAATAGGTTAAAAGAAGTTTCTAATATTTTATATAATTATTTAGGGAAGGTCTCAGGCTATAGGGGTATTATTAAGCTAGTATAAGCGCTAATAATATATATCTACGCTAATATTATACTAATTAAATTATAAGTAACTAAGAATAAGGTTATACCTCCCTATATTAAGTTAGAGGAGGGGTATTTATATTAACTCTTAGTAGTTTACTTATATATAGGTTATCTATACCTTAGTTATAATATCTAATAGCTTACTATTAAATCCTATAGCTAGGATAGAGCGCTATAACTTATTATATTTAACATAATAAAAGTCCCTAAATAAGGGGGCTATATAGGTATTTATAAAAATATAGCTATTTACTCTAGTATTAAGAAGAGCTCTAAGGTAAATATTATATTTATAATAAACTAGAACTAATTCTTTCTCTAATAGCTTATTATTACTTAGTTATTATAAGTTAATAGAGGCTATTACTAATTACTAATCTCTTTAGTCCTCCCCTAGTAGGGAGTTTACTTTTATTAGGGGCTTTAGTTTTCTACTAGCTCTAAGTTATTATTTATAACCTTAGTAGGCTTAGTAGTATATATAATAGCGCTAGCCTTCTTATAGGGGTAGGTTCATGAGGTATAGCTAGTATTATTATAAATAAAATAAGCCCCCTAGTTATAGAGCTTCTTATATAGAGCATTAGGGATTTAATCCTAGTTAGTATAGGCTTTAGTATAGGGGTTTCCTCTACTAGAAGGTTTAGCCTAGGCTATTAGAATGAAACTTTATATAGTAGTTTAGTTAGCTAGGTAAGTATTAGAAGGTATTATAATATAAGCTATAGTATAGACCTAGGTAGTATAATCCTAGAAGTTAAGGGCGCTATTTATATAATAGATAGAGTATTAGGTTTAGAGAGAGGCGGGTAGTTTCTTATAAAACTTCTAATACTACTAAGACTCTAAGAGCTTAGCCTTATAAGTAAGCTTAATAAAAGTAGCCTACTTAATTTAGATATCTTTAAATAAGATAATAAGGGTATTAAGCTTTATCTAGGCCTTATTATACTAAGCTAGATTAATAAAAATACCCTTTAGCTTATTAATAAGCTATTTTATTATAATATTTTAAAGTAGGTCCCCTAAGAGTAGAGGGGATATAATATTATAAGTAGTTCCTCTAAAGCGAGAGAGTATATACTTAAAGCATTAGGACTTTTTATAATACTCTTTATTATTAAGATATATCTTAATATAAAAAAGCTAAGTATTAAGTTTGGAATTACGCCGCAGCCCCTTTGCAAAAAGACTATAATAAATATACCTAGTTTATAAGTATAATTTAGGAAATACTATATAGGTATTTTAACCTATACCCTCTATTAGTTAAGGAAAATAATATAAAAACCCTATATATTCCTATTACTTATAAGTAAACCCTTATATAAAGTTAGATATATACTACACTAGGGCTAATTATATTAGAGCTAAATAGGCTACTAAGGCTCTCGTGGTAACGCCCTCGCTAAACCTTCTAGCAAGGTGCTACGAAAGCTACTATATGAGATGACTCCTCGACCCAAAAGGTCGACCTTCTAGCAAAGTGCTGCGAACGCCACCACACGAGAGATAACTCCTTAACCAAGATAGGGACTTTAGGTATCTTAGCGGTCTAGGTATTATTATTACTAATAATTAATAAGGGTAAGCTAGAGTAAACCTAACTCTCGAGGTATAAGATTTACTTAAGGATTACCTAAAGTATTATATTATGATTACTAGAGGGAGGGTTTATAAGGGGCGGGGTATTTATTATATTATACTTACAATATTAAAATAAGGCTTTATTAATATCTTAATCCTTATCCCGTTCCTTAGTAAAAATAATAATATTATATTAAGCCTAGTTATACTCTTCTTAGTAGCGCCTAAGTATAATAAACTATTTAATAGTATAACTTATAATACAAGTATTATTTAAATACTCCTAAAGCTCCTAATTCTTATTAAGTTTAGAATTACGCTATAGCCCCTTTATAAAAAGACTATAATAAATTCACCTAGTTTATAAGTATAATTTAGGAAATATTATATAGGTATTTTAACCTATACCTTCTATTAGTTAAGGAAAATAATATAAGAACCCTATATATTCTCACTACTTATAAGTAAACCCTCTAAATATTATAAAGTTAGACGCGCGCCGTACTAGGGCTAATTATGTTAGAGCTAAACGGGCTACTAAGGCTCTTATAGACTAGAAAAGCTACTATATAAGCCAACTCCTTAACTTAAAAGCTTAACCTTCTAGTAAGGTATTATAAATATTATTATATAAGAGATAAATCCTTAACTAAAGAGGTCTTTCCAAAGAGGTTTTTATAGCTAGAAGTATAAGAAGCTCTATTATAAGTAGGGCTTTATACCTGTCCCTCTTCCTTATCCCTATAACTTATAATAAATCCTATTACGTCTTAAAGATACTAGTACTTAACCCTATATATAAAAACGCTAAACTTGCGCGAGGCACGCCCTTTAATACTAATAATATAAAAGAGCTTACTAGAGAGTTTAGCATCGATACGATCGATAAAACCCGCTCCTTTATTAACTACTCCGCTATATATAGAGAGCGTAGCGTTAGCATAGCCCTTATAAGGGCTCTCCTTACTCTTAATTCTTATATTCTAAGTAAAGGGTAGTATTATAGAGTATATAAAGGTTATTACTTATAGTAATATATCTAATATATAAAGCTTAAGACTTAGTACCTTAAGTAGCTCTTTTTATAAGCTAGTCTTAAATCTAAGTAAGAGTTAAGTTAGGATTATTCTAGAATAACTATATTGTATTATTAAGAGTAAGGATAACCTTTTAACCCTCGCCTAAGTAATTATAATTAATAAGGGAGAGGCTAGGGAATTTCTATAATGTAATAATAATACTCTAAGCTAGGCTCTAATATCCCTCTATATGGCCTCTGGCCACTGCATAGTGATTTTACTTACTTAAGTGCAATAGACCTTCTAACTCCGCGCCTCTTAATAATATATAGCCTTCGGTTATATAATCCTTGCCTAACTATAGCTATAATTATACGTGCCCTACTAGATAGCCTTACGATCTTTAACTTAATATTAATAATAACGTGGTTTTTAATTATTTAATAGACTATAAAACTATTAACCTTTCCTCTCGTATACTACCCGCGCTACTAATACTACCTCTATTACTACTTTATCTACTAGCTATATTATTATTAGTAATACTCTCTCTATATTAAAGCAGTTAGTATAAGCTATACTTACTAATATTTAAGCCCTAAGGGGCCTAGGCTGCCTCTACCTTAATAGTATAGAGGACCTGCTCGAAGAAGGGCTACTCTATAGGGTATATAATAACCTACCTAGCTTCTACTACTAAGTCTACTTACTTAGCTATAATATAATAGCAAGTATCCCTTCTAAGAGTATTAATAAGATCCCTCTTAAGGGCTATATTAATAATATACTCTCTATATATAATAGAGTAATTAAAAAAGGAGTAGGTTTTATTAATTTAATTAATACTAAACTCTCTAGTAAGCTCTTATATATTATAAGTATTAAAGGGTATACCTCGCGCGGGCTTAGCGTTTTTATATATAGGGTCTAGTACTAATATAGTTAAGGATTTATTATAGGTTATAGGGATAAGGATAAGGAAGAGGGAGAGGTATAAGGCCCTACTTATAGTAGAGCTTCTTATACTTCTAGCTATAAGAACCTCTTAGGAAAGACCTCTTTAGTTAAGGAGTTACCTCTTATATAGTAATATTTATAGTACTTTTAGTATTTTATTAGAATGTTAACTTTTTAGATTAAGGAGTTATCTTATATAATAGCTTTTATAATAACTTTAGTACCTTACTAGAAGGTTAACCTTTTAAGTTAAGGAGTTATCTTATATAGTAGCTTTTATAGTACCTTGCTAGAAGGTTTAGCGAGGGTATTGCTATAAGAGCCTTAGTAGCCCGTTTAGCTCTAATATAATTAGCCCTAGTGTAGCGCGCGTCTAACTTTATATAATATTTAGAGGGTTTACTTACGAGTAGTAGGAATTTATAGGGTTCTTATATTATTTTCCTTAACTAGTAGAAGGTATAGGTTAAAATACCTATATAGTATTTCCTAAATTATAATTATAAACTAGGTGAATTTGTTATAGTCTTTTTGTGAAGGGGCTGCAGCGTAATTCCGAACTTAATATCTCTCTATATTAAGATTTATAAATTAGCTCTTAATAAGCTATTCTTATATAGGTTTATTTAGGTTAAAGACCTTTAGGTCCTCTTATAGGAGGGCATTATAATTAGGTAGCGTAGTATATTAGTATTAAAGGGCCTTAATATAAGGCTCTAGGGAAGTTTAGCGAGGGCGTTTCTAGGCCACGAGAGCCTCAGTAGCCCGTTCGGCTCCGATATAATTAGCCCTAGTATAGCGCATATCTAACTTTATATAAGGGTTTACTTATAAGTAGTAGGAATATATAGGGTTCTTATATTATTTTCCTTAACTAGTAGAGGGTATAGGTTAAAATACTTATATAATATTTCCCAAATTATACTTATAAACTGGGTGAATTCATAATAGTCTTTTTACAAAGGGGCTGCGGCGTAATTCCGAGCTTAATAAGGCTCTAAGAGCCCTCTAATATTAAATATAAGTATAGTTATAGCCTTATAACTATAGCTAGCTAGTCATAACTCGTTTAGTATTCTAGTAATAGGGTAGAGGGGGTATATTAATTAATTCTAAATTAGTTAGAGTATAGATTAATTAGCTTAGCGCTTAGTTAGGTATTATACTAATATTAGTTAATTAATAGAGTAGGGGTAATAATAATTAATTAAGATATTATACTTCTATCCCTAGAGAATTAATAAATAAATATAGAATAGTATTATAAATAGCGAAAGGGCGATAGTTAGCACGCTTTTATGATATTATATTAAGTAAATTCTATATTAAAGAAGGGAAAGGTCTATCTATAGGCTAGCATAGCCCTAGAAAGCTAAAGGCTCGCCTAGAGATTATATAACCTAGTAGTTATATAACTTGAAATTTAGGTAGGTCTAGCCTAGCGCTATAATATTTATAGAATATAAAATAAAGCTATTACTTTATTACTATATTCTTAAAGTACTATAGATTTATAATTATAAGAAATACAATAAAATAAATTCTATATTTAGATTTTATTTTAAACTATATATTAAATAAAACATTCTTTTATATTATTTAATCAGAGTTAAATATACTCTAAATATATTAGGAAGCTAAGCTTAAGGCTTATATCTATAATTAAATAAAATAATAAAGTAAAGTCAAATAAAGCGCTATATTTAAGCGGTTTTATATATATATAAAACTATATAAAGTTTTAAAGAAATATATATATATAACTAAGCGCGTCTAAATATATAAGAGGCCTTATTAAAACTACTATCTACTTATACCTACTTTTTCTTCTAGCTTTTCTACGCTTTAGATACAGCTTTATTATTTAATATATATACTTACCTATATCTATATTTTCTCTTTTATTTAAATATTATGTTAGAATTATAAACATCCTTACTTAATTATATATTTTACTTATATTCAATTTCTATAGTATTCTTACATTCTTTTACCTCTCTATACTTATCTCTATAAGTACCATGCTATACTTATAAAAATAACTAATATATAATATATAACTATTTAAAATCTTTATAAATAGTTATAGAATTTATACTTAAAACTAGCTAAAGTGGGTATTACTAAGTTTAGCTGGGTTTACGGCTGATTTTATCTATATTTTCTGCACTGCTACGCATACTAAGGTGTCGATTTAATAAGCTGGTCCTCTGGTTTGCCGCTTCGTCTGGTCTGGGCTGTCGTGTTGATTCTGATGAACTGTCTCCACCGCTGGAGCTTCAGTTGGTAAAGTAGGGGCGCGTTCCTACAGAAAATCCCTGCACCGGGCGAGGAGGGACCCTGTATCGCCATGTGCGTGTATAGATTTTAGTGCAACATTTGTGCACCTCCTCTAGCCAAATGTTAGCGCGAGGAGGGTTCCACTGTTACTGCCCTTTGTGATTTCAGTCCACCCTGGTAACAGTGGACTCCCTGCCACGCTAACATATGAGATGTTGGAGGAGGTGTAGGAGGGCTTGGGCTATGCAGCCAGTCAGCGTCTGTCTGTGCCTGACTGCTGGGATTGACGGGGGATGACGGATGGACCGGACCGATGGAAGGAGGAGCTGGATTATCTTGAGGCGTGTCGCATGGTATTGATTGTAGCGGTCTGTGAGCGTGTCGATGTCACGGAAAAGGAAGGAAAAAAAGGCGGTGATGTTCCTTACCCTACGTAAGAAAGGAAGCAGCAGAAAAGACAAGGTGAGCAAGCTCATTGCTTGTGGGAGAAAGAGCGATGACCAGGGGGGAAAGTCTCGCCAGCCCCAGGCTCATTTACTGAAATTGCTTCTCATTCGCCCGTTTCCACAAAAATGGTGCTCACACCCCGGTCCGCAGTCCCAAACTTAACAGGCACCACCCCCCGTTAAGTCGCCCCACCCCCCACCTGCGCACCCCCCCCTAACCGCGCACTCCGCGCAGCACCCAACCTACCCAAACTTTCCTACTTTAATACTATAATAACTATCGCGAGAACGCATTTACCTACTATAATATA
>JAVHLU010003136.1:0-13124 GCA_036785755.1 Colletotrichum ledebouriae
AGAGCTAAATAGAAGTAATATTTAAAGAAAAGGAGGAGCTATAATATAATAGTTAATATTATATAGTTAGTAGATAAATTAAGTTTAAAAGTAAATAATATATATAAAGGGGAGAGAGAAACTAGAGAGCTTAAAGGGTAAGGAGTATATTTCTATATCTATTAATTACTTTAATAATATAGTAATTTATTAGTAGCCTATAGAAGTAATAATTAACTCTCCTCTCTTACTCTCCTTAGCTTTAATAAAATAAACTAAACTTAGGATAAAAAACCTATAATAAATAGAATAGTAAATTAGGGTAGTTATATATAGGGAAAGAATAAAGAAAATAATAGTTAGTAGTAGCTATTAAAACGAGCAACCTAATTATAAATTAAATAAGTATTCTCCTCTATCCTCTATTATTAACTTCTCCCCCTATAATAACTACTTTTAGCTAGCTACTTTAATTTTTATTTAACCCTTTTATACTTTCTCTCTTATATCTATAAATTATATCTTCTTATTATAGCTAATTATAACTTCCTTATCTTAGGTATTAAAAATACTAATTAACCTCGCCTTTATTATCTCCTATTAGTAGTAACTCTTTAGATCCTTAGTCCTAATATCCCTATACCTAAAATAAAGAAAAATAATATACCTCTTTTTATCTAATACTCTAATAACTAACTTTAGGTATTCCTTCCCTTCTTTTTAATATCCCTATACCCTCTAGCTAATAATTATAATTCTTAGGTAGCTATAAGCCTTATTTAGCTTTAACTTAATATCCCTAGTAATAAATACTTAGAAATAGCTTTTATATTATAGATATTCTCTAATAAGACTACTAAGGTAATAAGGCTAGCTTTTTAAAAAGCTTATCTTAGTAAATAGGATTTTAAATAAATATTTAGGGTAACTAAGGGGTCTAGAGAATTCCGCTATTAAGTTTTTATCTATACCTCTATTACTTTCCTTACTAGGCTATAGGAGATAAAGGTCTTTTAGCGCGTAGTAGCTATATATAGCTTATTTATTTAATCCTAAGGTAGTTATAATATAATACCTTATACTTACTATAAAGAGCAGGCTTATACTATTAAGAACCCTGCGTTTAGTATTTATATCTATAAACTATATTTCGAGTATATCTTTATACTAAGTACTCCTTATACTAACTACTTCTTTTATAAAACTTAAGAGAATTACTTATATAATAATCTAAATATCTATAAGCGCTATAAGTATAGAATTAAGTATAATAATAAGGTAAGGAGGAGTAGAGAATTTAATAATATTAAGGAGATCTTATAGTCCTAAATTCTAGTAGATACTATAGTTATAGCTATAGCTAAGTTTAATTTCTCGCTCCTTTATAATAAATTCCTTTAAATAAGCCTAGGAATATTATCCTAAAGCTAGGTTTATATACTCTTATTACCCTTTTATAATAGAGCTACCTCTAGAGTTTAACCTTATAGAAATTATAAACTACTTAGGGTTTTATATTATAAATTAAGGTAGGAAAATAGGGTTTTTAGATATATTTATATAATATATAGGGGGGGTAAAAAGGAAAAGAGAATAAGAAGCTAGTTAGGGTTTAATAAGAAATTAAAGCAAATATTATATAAATAGGTTTATAAAGCTAAAGTCGAAGCATATCTAGGTATAAAAATTAATATAATCCTTTTTATAAGTATCCTTCTCTTTCTCTTTAGTAGAAAGTAATCTAATATTAGTAATAATCTTTTCTAGGAAAAAAAAGGGGGGGGTAAGAAAGGTTTACTAATATCCTTACTAAGGGCTAATAACTACGATTTTAATACTCTCTTTCCCTTTCTCTTCTTCTCTCTTATCTTTAGGTTATTAATTTTATATTTATTTAATAAGGAGGGGTAGCTTTAATATTATTACTAGGAAGTTAAGGATCTTATATTTTCCTAGGCTTAATTACCCTATTATAACTACTAATAGATATTAAAGTTATCTAAGCTATTATTATATTAAATAGTAGCGAGGGGTATACTTTAAATAAGTAAGGAGTTATTAATACTATCTCTTACCCTTATCTCTAAAATTTAGGAATATTATCCCTAGAATTTTAAACTTTTAAACTAAGAGATAAAAGGAAGGGAAAATTAAAATAGGTCTATAAATTATTAATTAAAATAAGTTATAAGAAAAGAAACTTTATATATCCCCTAGATCCTTTATTTTAATATACTCTTTTTCTTTCTCCTTTATTATTTTAAGAATCTTAATAACTAGTTATTATCTAGCTTTTAAAGCTTTAATTACCTTTTCTAAACTTTTTAAATACTATTTTAATTATACTACTAAGTATAATAAATCCTCTTCTTCTTCTTAATTACTTTCCCTAGGTATTATAAGTTCCTCCTCCTCTTTCTTAGGTATATAAGTATTATACTTTTTATTCCCTAGTACTAAGAAGACTTTTACTAGGTTTCTTTCTAAATTAGATCTATAGATATCTAAATTACTTAGTTCCTAATACCCTTAGGAGCTTAAATAAATTTATAAAGTTAATTTCTACTAAATATCTTTCTAGTAACCTTATTACTTACTAATATTACTAATTAATATAATAGAGCTTTTAGAGCTTATAAAAAGATATAAAAAGGGCCTTACTATTAGTAGTTAAGCTTTTTAATAGATAACTTATTAATAGAGCCCTTAATATTAAATACTAGTACTAAATTACTTACCTCTAGCCTCTCCTTCCTTATAATCCTCTTATATTAACTATTATAATATTCTATAGTCTTCTTATATTAACTATTAATTATCCTTTTAGCTTATTTTCTATATTTATTAAGTTATAGGAAGGCTTATAGATATATTTAAACCTCCTCTTCCTTTATTATTACTAAATCCTAATTAAGAACCCTCTAGGTTAGTATTAGAGTCTTAATAGGAGTAATAGGCTTAAATCTATATAGTAAGTAGAAAGGGCTAAAGCTAGTTAAAGTATAAACGCTTAATTAGTTTATAAATAAAGTAGTAGGAAGGTATAGCTAAGGGTTAATATCTCTCTATCCTCTAGTCTATATTAATAATATATAAGTAATTAGCTAATAACTAGTCTTAACTATATTATTAGCCCTTAGGTTATATATAGATATTACTTTCCTCCTTATATTATATTTCTTATTAAATTTAATAATAATATCCTTATTCTCTAGTCCTTTATTAAAAACGAGTTTGCTATATAGTCCGTAGTAATAGACGATCTCTTCCTAGATAAACTTAGTAATTTTAACTAAAGTTACTCTCTTAAGCTAGTAGGCTTTAAGCTATCCTATTAGTAAATCCCTTACTTTAATAAGGTATTACTTACTTACTCTCTATATATCTAATAATATCCTAGTAAAAGGTAATCCCTTTAGAGAGCTATAAGTCCTTATATTATCTATATATTAAGCTCTCCTCTTTTAGTAATTAGGGTAACCCTTTAAGTATTTACTAATCTCTATATATATATTAGCCTAGATATAGTAATTAGATAGTCTTCTAGCTATAGCTTACTTATCTTAATAACTACTCTCTTTATAAGCCTTTATAATTAGTTTCTTCTATTACTTAGGATTATTAATAACTTATTATAATATTAGCTTTTAATTTATTAGTCTAGTAAAAAGTAGGTAGTTATAAATATAATAATCTAACGCTCTACTCTTAAAGTTATAATACCTTACTAGTTAAATCTCTAGAGGGCGTCTCTATATTATTAAATAATAAGTAATTTATTAAGAATATATTAAATAGGTTTATAAATTATTAAGAAGTATATCTAGGATATTTATTATATTACTAATAACCTCTATATTTCTTACTAGGACCTCCTCTATATATTACTTATTATTATAGCGTTAAGCTTAATTAAAGAAGGAACTAGCTTCTATATTTATAAAGAAGATCTATAAATCGATCTAAGAGTTGATCTCCCCTTTAGCTTCTTTATTAATAGTATTAGAAGATCCCTAGGGTTTTTATAATAAGCTATTTACTACTATATTCTAGGTACTATAGATATATTATACTTAGAAGTTAAATATTTAAAACTATATAATCTAGCGAATAATAAGGGTTCCTAGGAGGTCTATAGTTACTCTATTAAGTTATATAACTAATATCTAAGCGTCT
This sequence comes from Colletotrichum ledebouriae, assembly GCA_036785755.1. Taxonomy (NCBI): domain Eukaryota; kingdom Fungi; phylum Ascomycota; class Sordariomycetes; order Glomerellales; family Glomerellaceae; genus Colletotrichum; species Colletotrichum ledebouriae. Next base: position 4,156 of record JAVHLU010003136.1, read on the forward strand.
ATCTCTAGGATAAAGTATTATTTATATAAATAATTATATACCCTCTTTAAAGCTTTTAGAATATTATATAATTCCTTCTTCTTAGTATTATATAATAGCTCTAGTTCTAACTAAGTATTACTCTTAAAGCGAGAAACTACGCGCTAGTTATTAATAAGTTATCCTAGGACTCCGCCCTATCCTATATTACTAGTATTAATTATAAGGTAGATATCTCCTCCTTTAGGGCTATAATCTATAGTAATAAGGATTAGGGCCCTTATAAGTATTACTTTTAAGATATTTATAGCTATTTATTACTTCTCCTCCTAGCTAAATAAGGTATCCTTCTTAAGTAAGTTAGTAAGTAGCTTTATAATAGTAGAGTAGTCCTTTACCTAGGATCTATAGAACGTTATAATCCTAAGGAAAGCCCTTAACTCTATTAAATTAGTATAAGTAGCCTATTTATAGATCTTAACTATCTTTACTTCCTCTAGATAACGCCTATTAGTACTATAAATATAGCTAATAATTATTACTACTTCCTAGGCTTATTATAACTTAACTACTACTACTATATACTCTACTAGCTTTAAATTAACTAGGACCTTATTAATATTCTATAAGTATTTTAAAATAAATCTATAAATCCCTAGATAAGACTCGATCTCTTCTTTATTATATCGCGAAGTTAGTCCTTTAATAGTAATATTATTAAGGAAAGCTTTATAATAGCTAGGGATAAGGTTATATAGGATTCTAATTATAACCTATAGAAACTAAGTAACTAAGTTTATTACTCCTTAAGGTAATATATATATCTATAGTAGTCTAATAGGTAATATAAATATTATTAAATCTCTACTTATAGGGTTTAATAGGACTTATTATATCCTAAGAAGAAGTCTAGTAGTAATAATAGTTAATATATAGCGAAGTCTTCTAAAGAATCGTCCGCTAAAAGGGGTAGTATTATATCTTATATTATAACTATATTTATCTTAGTTACTAAGTTAATAAGCCTTATCTTATTATTTTTCTTTTATATAAGGAAAAATAGATTATAATAGGCTATATAACTTTACTTAAGGATTCCTTTCTTTAGTCTATCCTTTAGAATTATAATAATATCCTACTCTAGTCCTCTTAATATTAAGATTCCTTTTGCTTACTACGCTTTATATAGTATTATTTAAATTATCTATAGAAGTATAATAGAAGGGTATATAGAGCTATAATATTTAAATTCCTAGGCTAAAGCCTTCTCTCTTATAATAAGAATAGCTAAAAGTAGCTTCCTTTCTTTAGGCTATAGATAATTAATAGTCTTAAGGATAGCTTCTTATTAAGCTCTTATAAGCCTTATTTCTTACTTAATAGTTAAAAACTTTAATATAACTAAGCCTATAAATAAGGCGCTAGGATCTAGGATTATATTTTTCTTAGTATTTACCTATACTTTTAACTTCTACTCTAGGTCTCTATCTAGGGTTAAACTATTTAATATAGCGTTATTAATAGGTTAAATCTTCTTATCTTTTATCTTATATATCGTATTAATATCTTCTATTAGTAATATAAGTATTATTAGTATAGGTTTATAATTATTATAAGAGAAAGTAGTATCTATAGCTATAATAACTTTAATACCTTTCTAATATACTAACTTATACTTCCTCCTAGGTACTTTCTTCTTTAATATTCTTTTCTTAGGTTTATAAATATAGTATTAATAATTATTACTATAGCTATTTTATCCTACTATATACCTTATACTTATAATCGCTTTATAGATCTTATTAAGCTTAGGGGTAACTTCGTTATAAATTATAATCTCTAGGATTTCATTAGAAATTAGTTTAAACTCTTTAAAAATAGTAATAACTTCCTTATCTAGGTCTAACTATTACTTAACTTTATCTAGTAGGTTATTACGAACAGCGAATAGGCGAAGGTTAGCACACTTTAATTACGCTATATTAAGTGGATTCTGCGTTAGAGAAGGAGAAAGTCTAACTATAGGCTAGCGCAGCCTCGGAAGGCTAAAGAGTTGCTTAGTAATTACGTAACTTATAAGTTATATAATTATAAGTTACGTGATCGCAAGTTACATAACCTGAAATTTAGGGAGGTCTAACTTAGCGCTATAATATTACCCCCCTTTTTACTAGCGTTACTATCTATAGTAACTAATCTATTACTATACTAGTATTTCTCTAGTAGTATCCTCCCTATCTATATTCACGCTAGGGCGTTATTATTATCCATAGTAGCAGGGTCCTTATCTCGCATAGTAGCTAAGAGCTAAGCTAAAAGGTATTTTAGTAATCCCGCTACTATTAGGTTAGTAGTATAAAAGTCTTATAGCGCTATAGGGGCGTGCTTAAAACTCTTAGCGTTATACTAAGTAGGATCGTAGTTATAGCCCTTCTAGTTAGCGCCGTATTATAACTATCTTTAGTATAACTAGCTAGTAGTTATATATATAACCTCGTATTCTAGCTTATTATTAAACTTAATAGGGGGTAGCAGGGTCTTAAATTAGCCTAGAAGAGGGTTACTAGTAGCCTTCTAGAGCTTACTCAGGTAGAATATAGGGTAGTAGTTATATTCCTTTAGTAGGTCTAGTATTTATATCCCCCTAGGCCCTATAGCTTTAATTAGCTATAGGCTATCCTATAGTATTAATAACTTTAAAGAGTTTTCCTAGCGCTATCCCTCTATTAATATATAGACGGAGTTACTAATAGCTAAGTTATTAGGTTAGTAGTAACGATTAGTAGCGCGGGCGTAATATTATTAGGCTACGGCTATATTCCCTTTTATAATATCCTAAATATTATAGAGGTTTTATACTAACTATTAGGCGTCGCCCTAGTTAATCTTTTCCTTAGTTATTAGAAGCTTCTATATATATTAGTCCTAGTTAAAACTTATTCGTAGTAGGTATCCTCGCTCGATTTTAAATAGTATAAGCCCTATAGTTTTATTTAGTAATACTACTTAAGCGAAGTCTATAGTAGGGAGTATTTCGCTCTAGTTATCCTAGAATTAGTTTATCTATAGGTATAAGCGTTAAGTTAGGTATTAGTTAAGAATTTCTATTTACCTATTAGTTTTAGCGTAACTTACTATACTTAATTATATAGTTATACTATATATCTTATAGAGCTCGTTCTAGAAGTTAGAAGTAAACTAAAGACCCCTATTAGATATAATTATAGCAGGGAAACCTATATACCGGAAGATATAAGTATAGTATAACTATATAAGGTTCTATATTATAATAGTCTTATAGTAGGGGAGGGAGACTATCGTCTTTAAGAGGTAGTATACTACGACGAATATATTATTATACCTATAGTAGTTAGGTAGGTAGGATATAAAATCTATTATAATATGCTCCTAAGGGTAGTCTAGTATTAGCAGGGGTCTTAACTCGCCTAGAGGCTTATCTCTTAGCTTCTATACTTAGTAGTAGGTATAGTAGTTATAAATATACTACTTAATATTAGTAGTTAGGCAGGGCTAGTAGTAGCGTTCCTTTAGGAGTTTAATAGTCTTATTCTAACCTAGGTATACTATAAGCCTCTAAACGTAAGCTTTATAAATTAACCTTATATATAGGTCTTCTTCCTCTAGTACTATAAGCTTCCTATTTATAATTAGGAGCCCTTCCTATATTCTCTAGCGCTCTTTTTTAGTAGCTATAAGTACTTTTAGTAGCTAAAGCGATAATATATTAGGTTTATAGTTTAAGTAGAGGATATACTTAACTAGGAGGTAGCCTCTTAACTTATCCTCTAGCTCTAGAGTATTAATAGTCGCTATAGGGCGACTTAAAGCAGATTCGAGTAGTTAGTATAATTTACTTATTACCTCTAGGGATAGGTAGGTAAGTAGTAGTAACACCTAGGTATAGTTAGACTTATAAATAGCTTATTATATTTAGAGGTCTTTATTTTTCTATAAGAGGGTATTAGCTAGTACGTTCTCACGCCCTAGGTAGTACTAGATATAGAAGTTAAAACTAGCTAAGATACCTAACTAGTAGGCTTAGCGGATATTTAGGAGCTACTTAGTTATAAAATAGAGTAGTAGTTAGTAGTCTATAATAACCTCGAAACGCTAGGTAGCTATAGAGAGTTCAGCCCTCTACTCCTCTAGCGCTAGAATAATTATTATTATCTCGTAGTCATAGATAGGGTAGTTTATCTCTATTAGTAATATTATCTTTAAGAAATAAGCTATAAGGTGCTATAAGCTATTATTAGTTTATTATTAGAGGAGAGTAGTAGCGTAAACTAAGTTAGAGGCGTCTATCTTAACCCGGGTAGGTAATTCAGGCTTCTAGTAGCGTAGGATAGGGGCTAATATTAGGGCCTCTTTTAGTATTATAAATGCTATTATATAGTCGCTATTAAAGTTAAATCGGGCGCCTTTAGCTATAAGTTTAGTAAGTAGCCTAGCGATCTTCCTATAGTTTATAACGAATTAGTAGTAGAAGTTATAGAACCCTAAGAAAGACTAAACGCTACGTACTATAGTTAGTAGCTACTAGTCCCTTACTATAGAAACCTTCTCGGGGTTAGGACTAATCCCTTTAGTTATAATAATAAACCTAAGGTAGCGCGTAGTAGTTATACTAAATTCGCACTTCTTAATATTAGCCTAAAGTCCTACTTAGCGTAGCTAATTAAGGACCTTTCTAATATATTCTTTATACTAGAGGGGGTCCTCTAAATAAATTAGGATATTATCTATATATATTATATAAAAGTCGTCTAGATATTCTATAAGCGTGTTATTTATATACTATTAGTACGTCGCTAGGCTATTATAGAGCCTAAAGGGTAGAACCTTATACTTATAGGAGCTATAGTAGGTATAGAACGTCGTTAAGTCCTCTAAGTTAGGGTAAATATAGATTTAGTAAAACGCCTAGTAGATATTAATCTTTATAAATAACCTAGCTTAGCTAATTTAACTTAGCGTCTTATTAATTAAGGGTAGTAGGTACTAGTCCTTCTTAGTAAATCCGTTTAGCTTTTAAAAGTTAATATAAAACCTTAAGTATCTATTAGCTTTTTAAATAAATAGCGTTAGGGATATAAATAGAGCGTTACCTAGCGCTATAAAGCCCTTTTTTAAGTTCTTAAGGAGATATTATTAGGTAGCCTCGAGTTCTAGTAAGGATTACTTATATAATAGGTAGAAAGTTAGCTACTCTTTTATACTAAGCTTTAGTTTAATCTAGTAGTTATAAGAGTAGTAGGGAGGTAAGGCGTTACTTACTATCTTACTAAAGTAATCCCTCTAGCTCTAAAGATAGGGGGGGAGTCTTTCTTTAACTAGTTATTAATTTTTAACTTCGTTAACCTCTAGCGGGCTAATACCTCTTTCTTCTTCCTCTTACTTATCTATAATTATTAGATCGAGGTTATATAGTAATATAGAACCTAATTTAATATTAGTATATCTTAGGTTCCTCTTAAACCCTATAGCACTAATAAGCGCTATATTAAGATTCCTCCTTACTTACTAGGCCTCGAGGGTAAGGGGTTTAAGCTTCTAACGCTATATAAGCTAGGTCTAACCTGCGGTTAGCGCTCCCTTTAATACTATATCTATCTTTTATAAGTTATTATTATATCCTAAGTCCCTAGGCGCGCTACTTCGTTATAGAATTTTTATAGGGGCTTTTATCTTACTTACTATAGCTTTCTAGGCGTTATAGAGCTATTCCTTATCTTTAAATATAGCTTAGTAGCGTTTAGTATTAAGTTAATACTTAACGTTGATTTTAGCGGGTTAGAGGAGGTCCTTAGCGTCTTATATAATTATTCAAGGGAGGTCCTAGGCTATAGGGGTATTACTTAGCTAGTATAAGCGCTAATAGCGTATATCTATATTAATATTATAATAATTAAACTATAAGTAGCTAAGGATAAGGTCGTATCTCCTAGTATTAAGTTAGAGTAGGGGTATTTATATTAATTCTTAGTAGTCTACTTATATATAGGTCGTCCACACCTCGGTTATAATATCTAATAGCTCTCTATAAAAACTAGTAGCTAGAATAGGGTACTATAGCTTATTATATTTAGCGTAGTAAAAATCCCTTAATAAGGGGGTTATATAAGTATTTATAAAAGCGTAGCTATTTACTCTAGTATTAAAAAAGGCCTTAAGGTAAATACTATATCTATTATAGACTAGGACTAACTCTTTCTCTAGTAGCTTACTACTAACTAGTTATTATAAGTTAATAGATACTATTACTAATTACTAATCTCTTTAGGTCTCCCCTAGTAAGGAGTCTATTTTCGCTAGGGGCTCTAGTTTTCTACTAGCTCTAAGTTACTACTAGTAGCCTCTGCGGGCTTAGTAATACTTATAGTAGCTCTAGCCCTCTTATAGGGGTAATCCCGCGAGGTATAGCTAGTATTACTATAGATAAAGCAGGCACCCTAGTCGCGGAGCTTCTTATATAAAGCCTTAGGGATATAGCCTTAGTTAGTATAAGCTTAAGTATAATGGTTCCCTCTACTAGAAGGCTTAGCGCGGGCTACTAGAGCGGGGCCTTATATAGCAGTTTAGTTAGCTAAATAGGTATTAGGAGGCGCTATAATATAGGCTATAGTATAGACCTAGGTAGTATAGTCCTAGAAGTTAAAGGCACTATTTATATAATAAATAGAGCACTAGTTCTAGAGGGAGGCTAGTAACTTCTTATAGAACTTCTAGCGCTATTAAGATTCTAGGAGCTTAGCCTTATAAGCAAGTTTAGTAAAAGTTACTCGCTTAACCTAAACGTCCTTAAATAAGATAGTAAGGGTATTAAGCTTTATCTAGGCCTCGTTATACTAAACTAGGTTTATAAAGATACCCTTTAGTTCTTTAATAAGCTATTTTATTATAGTAATTTAAAGGGGGTTACTTAAGAGGAGAGGGGATATAACGTTATAAGTAGTTCCTCTAAGGCGCGAGAGTATATACTTAAAGCGTTAGGATTCGCTATAGTACTCCTTATTATTAAAGCGTATCTTAATATAAAAAAGCTAGGTATTAAACCTTAGGTACTTAGGATTAGTACCCTTAATACTTATAAAGATAGGGACTTTAGGTATCTTAGTAAGGTAGGTACTACTATAGCTAGTAGTTAATATAGGCGAGCTAGAGCAGACCTAACTCTCGAGGTGTATTATTTAGTTAAGGATTGCCTAAAGCGCGGCGCTATAGTTACTAGAGGGAGGGCTTATAGGGGGGGGCGTAGCGGTTATATTATATTTAAAACGCTAAAGTAGGGCTTCGTTAGCCTCCCTTACTTTATTATGCTCCTCTATAATAGTAATAGCGTCGCATTAGGCCTAATTACGCTCCTCTTAGTAATACTTAAGCGTAATAAATTACTTAGCGTTATTAATAGTAGTATAGGTATCCTCTAAGCGCTCCTAGAGCTCTTAATTTTTATATTCTAGGCGTAGAGCTATATTATATAGCGTATAAAGGTTATTACTAATAGTAATATATCCTATATATAAGGCTTAAGACTTAGTACCTTAAGTAGCTTTTTTTATAAGCTAATCTTAAATCTAAGGAAGGGTTAAATCGGGGTTATTTTAAAATAGCTATATTATATTATTAAGGGTAAGGGTAATTTTCTAACCCTTACTTAAGTAATTATAGTTAATAATAAGGAGGTCGGGGAACTTCTATAGCTTAGTAATAGCGCTCTAGGCTAAGCTCTCGTATCCCTCTATATCGAGGTCTATAAATAGGCTTTTAATAGGCTACTCGCGTATAGATTTATTTAGGTTAAAAACCTTTAGGTCCTCGCATAGGGGAGTATTATAGTTAGGTAGCGTAATATAGTAGCGTTAAAGGGTTTTAATATAAAGCTCTAGGAGCCTTCTAGTATTAAGTATAAGCGTAGTTATAGCCTTATAACTATAGCTAGCTAGTTATAACTCGTTTAGTATATTAATAATAAAGTAGAGGGGGGGTATTAATTAGTTTTAGGTTAGTTAGTTAGTATAGATTAGTTAGCTTAGCGCTTAGTTAGGTACTATACTCGCATTAGTTAATTAATAAGGTTAGGGTAGTAATAAGTTAAGATATTATACTTCTATCTCTAGAGAATAGATAGATAAATATAGAATAGTATTACAAATAGTAAATAGGCGAAGGTTAGTATACTTTAATTACGCTATATTAAGTAGATTCTATGTTAGAGAAGGAGAAAGTCTAACTATAGGCTAGCGTAGCCTTAGAAGGCTAAAGAGTCGCTTAGTAATCACGTAACTTACAAGTTACGTGATCGCAAGTCATATGATCGCAAGTCATATAACCCGAAATTCAGGGAGGTCTAACTTAGCGCCGTGATAAGGTTATAAAAGCTTTTAAAAGCTTATTAAATCGCTTTAATATCCTAGTATATCCTTATACTCCCTAGTATTATATCTAGCTCTTTTTTATTCTTAGTATTATTAACTTACTAATTATCTCCTATAAAGTCTAGGCTTATTACTATATTAGGTCTATTAGTAATAACCTCTATTTCCCCTCTTCTATAGGAGATAAGAGAGTATATTAATACTAAGAAGAAATAAAGTAGTCTATCTTAGTAATAATTTCTAGGAACTAAGTAATTAAGTCTCCTATATAAAATAATAGTAGGATATTAATCTTAATATTCCTAGACTAAAGGACTATAATAATCTAGTTCTATATATAATCTAATATTATTTAAGTCTTTTAAATAAAAAGAGCTCCTAGTACTAAGTCCTTATTATAAGCGTTTTTAGGGAAAATAAAAAAGCTAATATCCTAAATCTAATTACTACTAATATAAACGTTATTTATAATTATACTTATAAACTAGGTCCTCCGCTCTCTATTAGTAATCCCGCGGATCCCTATATTTATCTTAACTATATCGCTCTATAAGCCTAGGCGCTTAATATAACTTTTACTAATAAGGTTAA
>JAVHLU010003137.1:0-13122 GCA_036785755.1 Colletotrichum ledebouriae
TTAGGGCTATAATAGTAAGGGGTTTATTAGTCTCTAGTTACTAATCTAGTTAATCTCGCTATACTTATTAGCTTAGTAAGACTGCTAATCTCTATATTAGTATTATATATAGCTATCTTAGCTATATCTGCTATAACTTACTAGTCAAATAATAGCGGTTTAGATAATATATAAGGGGGTAAGGAAAGGGATATACTCGCTAGAACCTACTAATAGTATATAATAAAAGAGAAAGGGAGGATTTCAGGGTCTACGTCGTTCCTACCTTAATTCTATAAGAAAGTATAGCTATTATTTTTCCCTTAGAACTAAGGTAGGTCTATAAGTATTTTCCTCTCTTTAAACTACGTTTTTATTATTATTCTTATCGTTATTATTCGTTACTTATAAATTTCTTAAGTTATTATTATATTTAAAGTAGATTAATTATATATATATATATATTAATAGCGGGGATATACGGACGCGGCGAAGGTATTTAACTCTCTAAGAAGCTTATAAAAGCTATTAAAAAGAGTAAAAGAATCCGCCTCTAGGTATTATTAGAAAGGGCTAGAACTAATAGGAACTAGAAAGATAATAAATAATATAGCTCTACCTATAAATAGGTAAGAATATTAAGAGTAGGCTTAAAAGATATATAGAATAATTCGTAGATCTAATTAAAAGAGATACTCCCTATTAGGCGTAGATTTACTAAGAGATTACTAAAAAAACGAGGTATATATTTATTAAGGTACTAATAGTAATAATAATAATACTCTCCTCCCCTCTACTACGCTCCTCTCCTCTACGCTCTACTCTATAGTCTCCTTGTAACGGGTCTATATGCTAAGGGAGTTTTCTAAAAGTTGCGTAGCCAAGTCTATCCTATCCTATCCTAATATACTTAGTAGATTATTACTAGGTAACGCTCTAAGTATAATAGTATTTAACTTAGAAATAAGTAGTTATACCTAGTATATATATAATTAATAGCCTAGACCTTAATATCCTCTTAGGGCGCCCTTAGATAGAATAAACCTAGGTTACTTATAATACTATAGCCTATTAAGTATACTATAGGAGGGGATAGGTTAGGCTATACCTAAAGGACTAAGAAGAAATACCCCTTATAAAAGAAATAAGAGCTATAAGGTTCCTTAATATACCTATATTCTCTATAATTTACTAATACCTAGCGCGATAATAGAGTAAGTATTAGGAGGGTATTATAGAGATACTAATATAAGCTATTAGCTTAGCTAATATTAAGAAAGCTTTAAACCTAAAACTAAAAGAGAATTAATAATATTATTTACTAAGCTAGGTCTTAGGGGAGTTTCCTAACCTATTTAACCCTAATAAAGCTTACTTATTACCCCCTAGGCGACTAAGAGTAAACAACTAGATTAACCTTATACTAAAAGTAAATAAAAGAGAGCTACTACTCCTTTAGGGGCCCCTTTATAATATATTAAGAGAGGAGCTACTAGTACTTAAAAAGATATTATAAGACCTCCTAGACAAGGGGTCTATTAAAGCTAGTAGCTTACTTGTTATGGTATTATTACTCTTTATAAGGAAGCTAGGTAGAGGAATCTACTTCTATATTAATTATAGAGCTCTTAATATAATTACTAAGAAAGACTACTACTCCCTCTTACTAATCTCTAAGATATTATATTAAATATATATAGCTAAGTAATATATTAAGCTAGATATAATAATAGCTTTCTATAAGTTAAGAGCAATAGAGGAATACTAAGAGAGAACTATATTTTATATTTAGTATAAGTTATTTAAGTAAGTAGTCTACTTATTTATTCTAACTAGCACCCCTACTAGCTTCTAGTAATATATTAATAATACCTTATAAGACTTCTTTAGTAACTTTATTACTACTTATATAAATAATATATTAATTTACTCTAATAGAATAAAAGAAGATTATAAGAGAAAGGTCTAAGAGGTCCTCCAGAGGCTAGTAGATATTAAGCTAAACCTTAATTTTATAAAATATAAGTTCTTAATAAAGAAGGTTAAGTATATAAGGTTTATAATAACTACTAGAGAGGGTCTCTCCTATAACCCTAAAAAGCTCTAAGTAATTACTAAATAGCTACTCCCTACTTCTCTAAAAGGTATTTAAAGCTTCCTAGGGTTTATAAACTCCTATAATATATTTATTCTAAAGTATAGGGATATTATTAGACTACTTATATTATTTATTAGGAAAAGTATAACATTTAAATAGGAAGATAACTAAGAATAAGCCTTCTTATAGCTTAAGTAGGTTTTTAATACCTAGCTAGTACTCTACTAGTTTAACCTAGAAAATAAGATTATTATTAAAACTAACTATTTAAGATTTATATTAAGAGGGGTACTCTTATAAGGTAATCTAGAGGGTACCTAGTATCCTATAGTATTCTACTTATAGAAGCCCTTATCTATAGAGTATAACTACCCTATTTATAATAAGGATTTCCTAGTAGTTCTTTCTTACTTATATATATAGAAAGTAGAGCTATATAATATAACTACTTTTAAGGTATTAACTAACTACTAAGAGCTTAAATACTTTATAAAGAAGTAATACCTTATAGAGCGCTAGAGCTAGTAAGTAAAAGAGCTATTTTAGTATAGCTTTATTATTAAATACTACCCTAATAAGGAAGTAATAGCCCCTAATACCCTCTCTTAGAGAGAATGAGATATATTATAAGGGTAGGATAATAAGTAGAAGTAGGGAAAGGTCTTATAGCTAATACTAGACTATACCTACCCCTATAGGAACCCTATAGCTAGCCCTCTAGTAAGGAGAGGTTAGAAGGGCTATACTAATATCCTAGATATTATAATCTTTAATAATGACTCTAAACTATAGGTACTATAGCTAGAAACTATAAAGAAGGATATAATATATAAGGCTATATATTATATAGTTATTTATTAGGTTTAGAGCTTCCTACTAGATATAAAGGCTAAGGTTTAAATCAATAAGTATAATATTAATAATTAGAGAAGGCTAATATTTAGAGGGAGGCTATAAGTACCTAGCGGGGAGGATAATAATAACTTACTAGGGGAGCTCTATATAAAGATTATCTAATAGAGCTATAACTTAAGTATAACTACTTACCTAAGCTATAATAATACGCTAGAAATAAGAAGCTAGTAGTTCTACTAGCTAGGATAATTATAAATAATATGGAGATTTCCAAGGAATTATAATATCTATAGAGGGATATATATCTAGAGGTAAGCTAAGAGGGGTTTCCTAAAGCCTCTATTAGTCCTTACCTAGTTATACTTAGACCTCTTAATAAACTTTATTATAGACTTACTACTTCTAAAGGATAATATTAGTTAATACTTATAGATTATAATAAATAGGTAAGGTAAGTTAGTAATATTAGAGGAGATAGGTACTATAGGGGTAGAAGCTTATACCTACTAGTTCCTTACCTCCTACTTCTAGTTCTATAGATTCCTATATAGTATTATTAGTAATTAAGTATTTAGTTAAGGAAGCTATTTCTAAGCTAAATTTTACTACCTTACTAATATAAGGAGACTATTAAGTTCTATATATTACCTATAAACTAATAGTAATACTAAGAGGTAGAAATAGGAGATATAGACTATCTTATAGGTATTTATAACCTAAGTATAGGATAACTAGGGAGAGCTCCTACCTACTACTTAGCTAGCGCTCTATAATAGGGTTAGTAATATAACTAAGCTCTCGCTATTCTCCTTAGAATATATGTATTCTATTAACCCTATACTTATTATAAATAATATAATATAGGAGACCCCCTCTAGGGATATAGTAGCTACTCTCCTAGTAATAAGACTATAAGAGGTAATAGGCTTTATCTAAATAAGTATTATAATAGCTTAGTAATATAGCAAGGAGAATATAAACTAGTATAAGATACTTGTAGAGGAGTATTAGGTAGGTAATAAGGTTTAGCTTTTAATAGCTAATTATAAGAGCCTTAGGCCTAATAAGAAGCTATTATAATTATACTATAAATCTATTTTAATAAGAGTCCTAAGCTTATATATTATTAAGTTAGATATACTTAGTAATATCTACTTAAGGTTCTATATAGACCTCCTCTAGAGGGAACTAGAGGACCTCCTACTTACTTAAATAAGGATAGAGTCCTAGCTATTACTAATTATAGCTAATAATAGCGAATTTAAGTAGTATATAGAGGAGATATATATAGTAAGATAGAAAGTAATTAAGTAAGAGTAGAGGCGTGAGGTCCTAGTTAAGTAGGAGGGGTATATAGAGCTTACCTAGGAGCCTATAGAAGCTATTATAGAGATTATTATAATAGATAAGTATAAAGCCTTATATAGGCTAGTTATAGATTATAATAGTAACCTAGCCTATACCTAAGGGGGGATTAGCTAGGAGGGGGGATAGTATTATAAGCTACGCCTAGGTTAAGCCTACTTAGGCTTCTACTTAGGTTTATTACTTTAAGGAGCTACTTAGGGCTTACCTAGGGCTTACCTAGTTATTCCCTATAAACTAGTAGAATCTAGAGAGGAAAACTTCCCTTTTTCCTCTTTAGCTTAAATAAATAATATTATAGCAACCTCTTATTAAATAAACTCAGGTCTAACCCCTTATAATATACAGATAAATATATTTATAGTGTTACGAATAGCGAATAGACGAAGGTTAGTATACTTTAAGTACGCTATATTAAGTGGATTCTATATTAAAGAAGGGAAAAGTCTAACTATAGCCTAGCGTAGCCCTAGAAGGATAAAGAGTTGCTTAGTAATTATATAACTTAGTAGTTATATAACCTGAAATTTAGGTAGGTCTAACTTGGCGCTATAATATCACCCCCCCCCCTATTAGTATTACTATCCGTAGCAATTAACTATTATTATATAAATATTCCCTAAATAGTATCCCCCTTCCTTTTTTCGCACTCACGCTAGGGCGTTATTATTATCTATAGCAATAGGATCTTCATCTTAAGTAGTAGCTAAAGGCTAGGCTAAAAGTTATTTTAGTAGTCTTATAGTAGCTAGGTTAGTAATATAGAAATCTTATAATACTACTAGGGCGTGCTTAAAGCTCTCTATATTATATTAGGTAGGGTTATAATTATAGCCCGTTTAATTAGCGCGATATTGTAACTATTTTTAGTGTAACTAGCTAGTAGTTACTTATATAACCTTATACTCTACCTTATTATTAAATTTAATAGCTAGTAGCAGGGTATTAAATTAACCTAGTAGTAAATCCCTAGTAGCCTTTTTAGAGCTTACTAGGGTAGAATACTATGTAATAGTTATATTCTTTTAGTGGACTTAGTACCTATATTCCCGTAGAGCTGGTAGCTTTAATTAGCTATAGTCTATCCTATAATATAAATAGCTTTAAGGAGTTTTCCTAGCGCTATTCCTCTATTAATATATATATAGGGTCTCCTATAGCTAGATTATTAGGCTAGTAGTAGTAATTTATAATATAAGTATAGCGCTATTAAGCTATAGCTATATTTCCCTTAATAATATCCTAGATATTATAGAGGTTCTATATAAGCCACTAAATATCGCCCTAGTTAATCTTTTCCTTTATTCTTAAGAACCTCTATATATATTAATCCTAGTTAAAACTTATCTATCGTAGATACCCTTATTTAATCTTAAACAATACAAGCCCTATAATATTATTTAGCAATACTACTTAGGCGAAGTCTATAGTAAGGAGTATCTCGCTCTAGTTATCCTAGAACTAGTTTATCTATAAGTAAAAGTATTAGGTTAGGTATTAGTTAAGGATTTCTATTTACGTATTTGTTTCTATATAACCTATTATACCTAGCTATATAGTTATGTTACATATCTTATAGAGCTCGTTCTAGAAGTTAAACGTAATCTAGGGGCCCCTATTAGATATAATTATAATAGGGAAACTAATATACTAGAAGATATAAGTATAATATAGCTAAACGAGGTCCCGCGCTATAATAGATTTCTAATAAGGAGCGAGACTATCTTCTTTGATAAGTAGTATATTACTATAAATACATTATTATACTTATACTAATCTAGTAGGTATAATATAAAGTCTATTATAATATATTCCTAGGGGTAGTCTAGTATTAATAAGGGCTTTAGCTTACCTAGGGGCTTATCCCTTAGCTTCTAAGCCTAATAATAGGTATAGTAGTTATAAATATATTATTTAATATTAGTAATTAACTAGGGCTAGTAGTAATATTTCTTTATAGGCTTAATAGTCTTATTCCGCCCTAGGTATGCTATAGGCTTCTCGATATAAGCTTTATAAATTAGCTTTATATATAAGTCCTCTTCTTCTAGTATAATAGGCTTTCTATTTATAGTTAGGAGCTTATTATATATCCTCTAGCGCTCCTTCTTAGTATTTATAAGTAACCTTAGCGCTTAAAGCGATAATATATTAGGTTTATAGTTTAACTAAAGGATCTATTTAACTAGGAGGTAGCCCTTTAGCTTATCCTCTAGCTCTAGGGTATTAATAGTAGCTATAAGGCTACTCGGAGTAGCTTTTAGTCGCTAGTATAGCTTATTTATAACCCCTAGGGATAGGTAGGTAGGTAGTAGTAAGACCTAAGTATAGTCTAACCTATAGATAACTTATTAGGCTTAGAGGTTCTTGTTCTTCTATAAGTGGGTATTAGCTAGTACGTTCTTATGGCCTAGGTAGTTCTAGATATAGAACTTAAAACTAGTTAAAATACCTAACTAGTAAGCTTAGTAGATATTTGGAAGTTATTTAGTTATAAAGGAGAGTAGTAATTAGTAATTTATAATAACCTTAAAACGCTAGGTAACTATAGAGAGTTTAGGTCTCTATTCTCCTAGCGCTAGAATACGTCTTATTATTATATAGTTATAAATAGAGTAATTTATCTCTATTAGTAATATAGTCTTTAAGAAATAAGCTACAGGATATTATAGATTATTATCAAGTTATTACTAGAGGAGGGTAGTAATATAAATAGATTTAGAGGTATCTATCTTAACTGTGGTTAGTAGTTCGGGCTTCTAGTAGTATAGGATAGGGGCTAATATTAGGGCCTCCTTTAGTATTATAAATATTACTACGTAGTTATTATTAAAGTTAAAATAAGCGTCTTTAGCTATAAGTTTAGTAAGTGATTAAGTAATCTTTCTATAAGTCGTAATAAATTAGTAATAGAAGTTATAGAATCCTAAGAAGGACTAGATATTATATACTATAGTTAGTAGCTACTAGCTTTTTACTATAGAAACTTTCTTAGGGTTAGGGCTAATCCCTTTATTTATAAAAATAAACCTAAGGTAGCGCGTTATAGTTATACTAAATTCGCACTTCTTAATATTAGGCTAAAGCTTTACTTTTTATAGCTAGTTAAGAACCTTCTTAATATATTCGTTATATTAGAGGGGGTCCTCTAAGTAAACTAAGATATTATTTATACGTATTATATAGAAATTATCTAGGTATTCTATAAGTATATTATTTATATGTTATTAGTATATTACTAAGCTATTATAAAGCCTAAGGGGTAGACCCTTATACTTATAGGAGCTATAGTAGGTATAGAATATTATTACGCCCTCTAAGTTAGGGTAGATATAAATTTAGTAAAATACCTAGTAGATATTAATCTTTATAAATACTTTAGCTTAGCTAATTTAGCTTAGCGGCTTATTAATCAGGGGTGGTAGGTATTAATCCGTCTTAGTAAACCTATTTAGCTTTTAGAAGTTAATATAGAACCTTAAGTAACTATTAGCTTTTTAAATAAATAGTATTAGCGATATTAATAGAGCGTTACTTAGCGCTATAAAGCCCTGTTTTAGGTTCTTAAGGAGGTATTATTAAGTAGCCTTAAGTTCTAAAAGCGATTACTTATATAATAAGTAGAAGATTAACTACTCCTTTACGCCTAGCTCTAGGTTAATTTAGTAGTTATAAGAGTAATAATAAGGTAATATATTACTAGTAGTCTTATTAAAATAATCTTTCTAATCCTAGAGGTATAAGAGGAGCTTCTTATTAATTAGGTATTAGTATTTAGCTTTATTAACCTCTAATAGGCTTATATCCTTTTCTTCTTCCTCTTATTTATTAGTAATTATTAGGTCGAGCTTATATAGTAATATAAAGCTTAATTTAATATTAGTATACTTTAGGTTCCTCTTAAACCCTATAGCGCTAATAAGCGCTATACCTAGGTCTTTCTTTACTTATTAAGCCTTAGGGCTAAGGGGTTTAAGCTTCTAATATAATATAAGCTAGGTTTATTTAGCTATTACCGCTCCCTTTAATACTATATTTATCTTCTATAAGTTATTACTATATCCTAAGTCCTTAGGTATATAGCTTCGCTATAAGATCCTTATAGGGGCTTTTATTCTTTCTATAGCTTTTTACACGTTATATAGCTATTCCTTAGCTTTAAATATAGCTTAATAGCGTTCTATGCCTTCCATTAGGAAGGTTAATCTTTACCTTTTAGAAAGCTAGGCCTGCCTAAGAAAAGAAAAACTCTTACTGCTATTAATCCCCTATATATTAAAAGCTTAAATCTAATTAGTCTTTTAAAGAATTAAGCTAATTCGTCCTAAGTCTAGATAAATATAGGTCTATATAGCTTAGTTTAGTCTATACTACTCTTAGTAGCCCTTATTAGCTCTTATTAGCTCTTTATTAGTAAGCCCTATATATATAGTAGGGCTCTAGCTAGTAGCTAGTAAGAATAGGTACTTACTAGTATATTTACGCCTTTATTATAAGGTTAGATAGAGTTAGCTATAGCGAGATTTAGTAGATAAAGCTTTAAAATATAGTGCGAGGTAGTTATTAAGGACTACTTTTAGTAACGTGGTTATTAAGGATCGCCTGTAATCTTTGAAGGGTCTCCTTATTTATCTTCTTTATAAGGTACCTATAGATTTCAAGTAGTATATAAGCTATAAAAATAAATAGCTACTCCTTAGTATAGTCTATAGTATACTTACCTCCTACCCTTTATTATCTCTCTTAGTATATATAGCTCTAATAAGAGCAGGAGGTATATAAAAGACTACGTATTAAGAAGAGAGTATTATATAAAGAGTATATTATATTATTCGCTTGTCTAGTAACTATCCCTGCTATAAATCCTAATGAAGAAATCTATTTCTTTAAGTATATAATAGGTACTTACTAGTATATTTATACCCTTATTAAGGTTAAATAGAATTAGCTATAACTAGACTTAGTAGATAAAACCTTAGAATATAGCGCGAGGCCCTTGTTATTAAGGACTACCTTAAAGCTTTCTAGGACCTACTTACTTATCTTCTTTATAAAGCACCTATAGATTTTAAGTAGTATATAAGCTAGCTCTTATTATTAACGTAGTTATCCCCGGAGATATATAGCTTAAATAGATATAGCTTACTAACGCTATCTCTTTATAAAGTACCTCTAGATTCTAAGTAGTATATAAGCTATAAAAATAAAAAGCTACTAATTAGTATAGCTTATAGTATACTTATCTCCTATCCCTCTCTATCTCCCTTAGTATATATAGCTCTAATAAGAGCAGGAGGTATATAAAAGACTACGTATTAAGAAGATAGTATTATATAAGGAGATTACTATATTATTCGCTTATCTAGTAATTATCCCTATAGTAAATACTAATAAGAAAGTTAATTTCTTAAAATATAGCTCTCTAGCGCTACTTCTCTATAAGATATCTATAGATTCTAAGTAGTATATATGCTATAAAAATAAAAATCTACTTATTAGTATAGCCTATAGTATACTTACTTCCTATCCTTTATTATCTCTCTTAGTATATATACCTCTAATAAGAGTAGGAGCTAGTAGCTAGTAGGAACGGGTATTTACTAGTATATTTATACTCTTATTAAAGTTAGTTAGAGTTAGCTATAATTAGACTTAGTAGATAAAACTTTAATATATAGCGCGAGGTAGTTATTATTAAGGACTACGTTTAAGCTTTAGAGGCTCTCGTTACTTATCTTCTTTATAAGGTACCTATAGATTTTAAGTAATATATAAGCTATAAGAATAAATAGCTACTCCTTAGTATAGCTTATAGTATACTTACCTCCTATCCCTTATTATCTCTATTAGTATATATACCTCTAATAAGAGCGGGAGGTATATAAAAGATAGTGTATTAAGAGGAGATTACTATACTATTTATATATATTAAATACTAGATATTGCGGTTAATATCCTATTAGAAGAGCTAATAGCTAGCGCTCCCTAGTATAGAGAATAGAATATATAGTATTACTAATTAGATTTATTCTACCTATAGCGCAACCTTGCTAATAGAAGTGTTCTCCTCAGAGCTAGCCATGGCTAGCGCTCCCTAGTATTAAGTTAATACTTAATATTAATTTTAATAGGTTAAAGGAGGTCCTTAGTATCTTATATAATTATTTAAGGGAGGTCTTAAGCTATTGGAGTGTTACCTAGCTAATATAAGCGCTAGTAGTATATACCTATACTAATATTATATTAATTAAACTATAAGTAGCTAAGAATAAGGTTATACCTTCCTATATTAAATTAGAAGAGGGGTATTTATATTAATTCTTAGCGGTCTACTTATATATAGGTCATTTATACCTTAGTTATAATATCTAATAGCTTATTAAAAAACCTAGTAGCTAGAATAGGGCGCTATAACTTATTATATTTAGTATATGTCGTGATACCTTTAGTATCGCCCGTTTCTAGCGCAGCACGTGACTAACGCCGGCTCTAGAGCGACCTTATTCTAGGGGTCGTTCCTCTAACCGTAGTTATAAGTAACTACGTTATAGCTACTCTTATTATAATAGATTAAGCTCTTTCGTAACTATAAATATAGCCCTATAGGATATTTCTTAATAGTTATAAGCCTAGCTACTATTTTAAAATAAGCTTTTACTACTAAAAGTACTTACTAAAACTTCCTCTCTCCTATTCCTTCTTTCCTCCTTATTATATACTATCTTCTACTATTATAAACCCTCTATTTCTAAATAACCTTAATTATAATATCTTCTACTACTACTACTATAATATTATACTAACTAATTATATATAGGGACTTCGCTACTTAGTATATTATAATCTAAGCTAAAGCCTAAGCTATTAAAGTCTAGAAGTATATTAACTTAGATAACCCTAAGGGACCTTCTCGCTTAGGTAAGACCTTATTAGAAACTCTAACTCTTAACTTATATATCGCTAAGTAAAACTAAGATATTTACCTAGTACTTATAGGAGAAGAGCGCTTATAATTAATATATCGCTCTACTTAACTAGGAGGCTCTAGAAGAGGCTGCTTCTAATACTACTTCTAGGACTACTCTTAAGTTTATTACTAGGATATAGATAAATAAATTATAACCCCTTTAGCTTCTAACTACCCTAGTTATAATAAATAAGAATACTATAGGTATATAGGAATAATACTTAGAGTACTTTTATTTACTTATTATATAAGAGTCTAAGTAAACCCGCGAGGACTAGGAGTTTAAATAGATTAATTATCTAGTTATAGAGACTATTACTTATAATATTATTATACCTATATATATAGAACTTCTCGCTAAAGGGGATATAACCCTATATAGCTTTATTATTAATCTTAAATATTACTATACTCTAAGCGAGGCTAGTACTCTTACTACTATTGAAGAAGAGTATATCTAAGTCCTAGAAAAGGTAAATAGGAGTATTAATCCTAATACTTAGATTAAGGACTTTAGGGGCATTTACCTCTATACTACCTAGCTTAAGCTTCCTAAGGCGAGTAATACCCTCGCTTTAAAAGTTTTTCTTTAAGTAATAAGTTATTCCTTTATACCTACTTAGGCTAATATAGAAATTATAAATATTCTTAAATAAAAGCAAGTAGGGATACTAGTCTCTAATATAAGCTAATATATTAATATATTTAAGGACCTCTTATATAAGGATATACTCTACTCGAGGTTATAAGGATAAAGCATAGGGGTCTTTATAACGCTAGCTAGCTATATAGACGAGGCTAACCTATCGAGCGTTCCTATAACTAGTAATATATCTAGTAGTAAATAGTACTTATATAGGTTAAGCTATTAATAGCTAAGTATTAAGTATACCTACTTAGAAGCTACTTTAACTAGATATTACTAGAAGGGCCCCTATATATTAGTAATAGATATATAAGTAGCTTAGATCTATAACTAGTTAAATAGTAACCTACGCTTTACTAATCTTTATAGGGAACTTACTTATAAGGGCTAGCTACGCGCTATACCTTATAAGGGTAAAAACCGCTAAAATAATAAAGGGGGTAATAAGGGTTTATCTAAGAAATCTAACGTAGCCCCGAGCTACCCTATTAATATAGTAGTAGTCGCTTTCTATATAGCCCTCTTAAATAAGGTTAGGGATAATATAGTTAACTTAGACGAAGAGTACCTAAGTATCTTTATAACCCCCTACTTAGGACCCTACGTATTATATAAGTCTATAGTCTTAAGGGCCATGCCGACAATACGCTCTCTATATATAGCGGAGTAGTTAATAAAGGAGCGGGTTTTATCGATCGTATCGAGGCTAAACTCTCTAGCGATCCCCTCTATATTATTTATACTAAAGGGCGTGCCTCGCTTAGGCTTAGTATATTTATATATAAGGTCTAGTACTAATATATTTAAGGGATAAGGATAAGGAAGAGGGAGAGGTATAAAGCCCTACTTATAGTAGTAGAGCTTCTTATGCTTCTAGCTATAAGAACCTCTTAGGAAAGACCTCTTTAGTTAAGGAGTTACCTCTTATATAGTAGCGTTTACCTTACTAGAAGGTTAACTTTTTAGGTTAAGGAGTTATCTTATATAATAGCTTTTACCTTACTAGAAGGTTTAGCGAGGGCGTTACTACGAGAGCCTTAGTAGCCTATTTAGCTCTAATATAATTAGCCCTAGTATAGCGCGCATCCGACTTTATACGAGGGTTTGCTTATAAGTAGTAGGAACGTATAGGGTTCCTATATTATTTTCCTTAACTAGTAGAGGGTATAGGTTAAAATACCTATATAGTATTTCCCGAATTATACCTGCGAA
>JAVHLU010003138.1:0-13117 GCA_036785755.1 Colletotrichum ledebouriae
GCTCTTATTAATACCCCTAGAGGGGATACTTATTATTATATTATAGCTAAGTAAGTAGACTTAGTAGTAGAAACTAGGTAGGTTATTATATACCCTATAGAGTAGCCCTTCTTTAAGCAGGTCCTCTGCACTATTGAGGTAGAGGCAGCCTAGGCCCCTTAGGGGAATATTAGTAAGTACGGCTTGCGCTGACTGCTTTAATATAGAGAGAGCGTTGCTAACGACGGCATAGCTGCTACGAAGGGGGATAAGGAGTATAATAAAGAGGAAGAGGAAATAAGGTTATTATTAAGATATAACCTTTAGTAGAAGATAGTTAAACTTAAGGGACCTTCTTAATAATAGAGTTACCTATCTAGAAGATATTATTAATAGAATAGATCTATAAATAGAGTTTATTTATTATTTCTATAAAGTAGTTTTATTTATTTTTTTAAGACTCTTCTTTATAATATTATAAAGGGTCGTAAGGGGATCATTAGAATAAGATAAGATAGACTTAGCTATATAGCTTTTAAAAAGCTCCCTTAGTATATAGACCTATTATAGGAAGACTATAAAATAGAGTATAGAGGAGAGGAGCGTAGCGGACTAGAGGATCGTTTTTATATTATTATAATTAGTACCTTAATAATCTAATACCTCGCTTTCTAGTATTCTCCTTAGCGAATACGCGCCCGATTTAGATAATCTCTTTTAATTAGATCTACGAATTATCTTATATATCTTTTAAGCCTACTTCTAATATCCTCGCGTATTTATAGGTAGAGTTTTGTTGTTTATTGTCTTTCTGGTTCCTATTAGTTCTAGCGCTTTCTAGTACCTCCTTAACATAATACTAATAGCTTTAGAAGGGTATAAGGGACTCCTATACCTGTTATATTTATAGAGTTAGAGGTTATATTACTTAATACTACCCTAGTAAGGAGAAATAGCTACTTAGGGTTATAAAAAAAAACCCTAAAAAAGAACTAGTATATTATAACTTTATAAATAACTACTAGGTAGTAGCTAACCCCTTAGAAGAAGATAAGAAGTTAGGAAAATACTAACTCTAGAGCGAAATTAGGCCCTAGAGCCTACTAAAGAAGAGATATTAGATTAGGAAGAATATAAATAGGAATAACTAGCTAATAATAAGCTTATTATTATTTACGTTAGAGTTAATAGAGGATATCTAGCTTATAATCTAGTAGATACTATAAGTAATACTTATATAATAATTAACCTTTCCCTAGCCTGATACCTTCGCCTTCTATATATTAAAAAGAGATACTAACCTATAAGGAGGTATACACTTAGTAGACTATTACTAAGTAACGCTCTAGGTATAGTAGCGCTTAACCTAGAAACGAGTAGCTATACCTAGCGTATCTTTATATATATAGTTAATAGCCTAGACCCTAGTATCCTCTTAGGGTGCCCTTAGATAGAATAGAACTAGGTTGTTTATAATATTATAGCTTACTAAGTATACTATAGGAGGGGATAGGTTAGGCTATACCTAAAGGATTAAGAAGAAACGCCCCTTATAAAGGAAATAAGGGCTATAAGGTTTCTTAATATACCCTTATTCTCTATAATCTACTAATACCTAGCGAGATAATAAGGTAAGTACTAGGAGGGTACTATAGAGGTATAGGTACGGGCTATTAGGTTAGCTAATATTAAGAAAGCCTTAAACTTAAAACTAAAGGAGGATTAATAATACTATTTACTAAGCTAGGTCTTAAGGGAGTTTCCTAACCTATTTAACCCTAATAAGGCTTACTTATTACCCCCTAGGTAACTAGGGGTAGACTACTAGATTAACCTTATATTAGGACTAGATAGAAGGGAGCTACTACTCCCTTAGGGCCCCCTTTATAATATATTAAGAGAAGAGCTACTAGTATTAAAAAAGACCTTATAAGACCTCCTAGATAAGGGGTTTATTAAGGCTAGTAGCTTACCTACTAGGGTATTAATACTCTTTATAAGGAAGCTAAGTAGAGGAATTTACTTTTATATTAATTATAAAGCTCTTAATATAATTACTAAGAAAGACTACTACCCCCTCCTACTAATCTCTAAGATATTATACTAAGTAAGTATAGCTAAGTAATATACTAAGCTAGATATAATAATAGCTTTTTATAAGTTAAGGGTAGTAGAGGAGTACTAAGAGAGAATTATATTTTATATTTAGTATAAGTTATTTAAGTAAGTAGTTTACTTATTTAGTCTAATTAGTACTTATACTAGCTTCTAGTAATATATTAATAATACCCTAGAGGACTTTTTTAATAACTTTATTACTATTTATATAAAGAATATATTAATTTACTCTAATAGAACGAAGGAAGACTATAAGAGAAAGGTCTAGGAGGGCCTCTAGAGGCTAGTAGATATTAGGCTAAATCCTAATTATATAAAGTATAAGTTCTTAGTAAAGATGGTTAAATATATAGGGTTTATAGTAATTACTAGAGAGGGCCTCTCCTATAACCCTAAAAAACTCTAAGTAATTACTAAGTAGCTACTCTCTACCTCCCTAAAGGGTATCTAGAGCTTCCTAGGGTTTATAAACTACTATAGTATATTTATACTAGGGTATAGGGATATAATTAGGCTACTTATATAGCTTATTAAGAAGAATATAATATTCTAATAGGGGGATAACTAAGGAAGAGCTTTCTCTTAGCTTAAGTAGCTCTTTAATACCTAGCTAATATTCTACTAGTTTAACCTAGAAGCTAAGGCTATTAATAAAACTAATCATTTAGGATTTATACTAAGAGGAGTACTCTCCTAGATTAACCTAGAGGGTACTAGGTACCTTATAGCGTTCTACTTATAGAAGCTCTCCCCTATAGAGTATAACTACCCTATTTATAATAAGGAGCTCCTAGTAATCCTTTCCTACTTATATATATAGAGGGTAGAGCTATATAGTATAGCCTCTTTTAAAGTATTAATAAACTACTAGGGGTTTAAATACTTTATAGAGAAATAATACCTTATAGAGCGCTAGAGCTAGTAAGTAGAGGAGCTATCCTAGTATAACTTTACTATTAAATATTACCCTAATAAGGAAGTAGTAGTCCCTAATACCCTCTCTTAGAGAGGATAAGATATACTATAAGGGTAGGATAATAAGTAGAAGTAAGGGAGGGTCTTATAGCTAATACTAGACCACGCTTACCCCTATAGGGACCCTATAGCTAGCCCCCTTATAAGGAGAAGTTAGAAGGGCTATACTATTATCCTAGATGTTATAATCTTTAATAATAACTCTAAACTATAGGTATTATAACTAGAAACTAGGAAGAAAGATATAATATATAAAGCTATATACTATATAATTACCTACTAGCTTTAGAGCTTCCTATTAGATATAAAAGCTAAGGTTTAAATTAGTAAGTATAATATTAATAGTTAGGGGAGGTTAATATTTAGAGGGAGGCTCTACGTACCTAGTAGGGAGGATAATAATAACCTACTAGGGGAGCTCTATATAAAGATTATCTAATAGAGCTATAACTTAAGTATAACTACCTACCTAGGCTATAATAATATACTATAAATAGTAAGCTAGTAGTTTAAATAGCTAGGATAATTATAGATAGTATAGAGATTTATAAGGAACTATAATATCTATAGAGGGATATATATCTAGAGGTAAGCTAAGAGGGGTTTCCTAAAGCCCCTACTAGTGCCTACCTAGTTATACTTAAACCTCCTAATAGACTTTATTATAAACTTACTACTTATAAAGAATAATATTAGCTAATGCTTATAGGTTATAATAAATAGGCTAGGTAAGTTAGTAATATTAGAGGAGATAGGTATTATAGAGATAGAAGCTTATACTTACTAATTCCTTACCTCCTACTTCTAGTTCTATAGGTTCCTATATAGTATTATTAGTAATTAAGGGTCTAACTAGGTAAGCTACTTCTAGGCTAAATTCTACTACCTTACTAGTATAAGGAGACTACTAAGTACTATATACTACTTATAAATTAATAGTAATACTAAGAGGTAGAACTAGGAGATATAGGCTATCCTATAGGTATTTATAACCTAGATATAGGATAGCTAGGGGTAGCTCCTACCTACTACCTAGCCAGCGCTCTATAATAAGGTTAGTAGTATAACTAGGCTCTTGCTATTCTTTTTAGAATATAGGTATTATACTAACCCTATACTTATTATAGATAATATAGCATAAGAGACCCCCTCTAGGGATATAATAGCTACCCTCCTAGTAATAAGACTATAAGAGGTAATAGAATCTATCTAAGTAAGTATTATAATAGCCTAGTAGTATAGCGAGGAGAATATAAACTAGTATAAAATACCTATAGAGGAGTACTAGGTAGGTAATAAGGTTTAGCTTTTAATAGCTAACTATAAGAGCCCTAGGCCTAGTAAGAAGCTAGAATAATTATATTATAAATATATTATAATAGGACTCCTAAGCTTATATATTATTAAGTTAGATATACTTTGTAATATCTACCTAAGGTTCTATATAACCCTCCTCTAGAGGGTACTAGAGGACCTCTTACCTACTTAGATAAGAATAGATCCCTAGCTACTATTAATTATAGCTAATAATAGCGAGTTTAAGTAATATATAGAGGAGATATATATAGTATAATAGAAGGTAGTTAGGCGAGGGTAGAGGCGCGAGGTCCTAGTTAAGTAGGAGGGGTATATAGAGCTTACCTACGAGCTTATAGAAGCTATTATAGAGATTGCTATAATAAGTAGGTATAAAGCCCTATATAAGCTAGTTATAGATAATAATAATAACCTAGCTTATACCTAGGGGAGGGCTAGCTAGGAGGGGGGATAGTATTATAAGCTACGCCTAGGTTAAGCCTACCTAGGCTTCTACCTAGGCTTACTACCTAGAGAGCTACCTAGGGCTTACCTAGGGCTTACCTAGTAGTCCACTATAGACTAGTAAAATCTCTACTAGAGAGGAAAACTTCCCCTTTTCCTCTCTAGGTTAAATAAATAGTATTATAGCAACCTCTTATTAAATAAACTCAGGTCTAACCCCTCGCCCTACTATAAATATTAAATACTAAACTATCTAGAATAAGGGTACCTTTAAGCTTATATAACTTAATAATATTAAACGTAAATATTAAATCCTTCTACTTAAATAAGTATTTATATATTAGTTTAATAAGTATAGGTATCTTAAGAAGTTCAAGGTAAGGATTTATATAAGAGGAGACCTATAACCTGCAAATAGATTAGATGCTTATACCTTAACGGTCGCTTTATACTTATTTAGGAGCTCTATAGTAGTTATAGTAGGATTCAACCTAGAGTTAATATAATTAGACGCTATAAATACCTTTATAAATACTATGTTAGATCGAGCTATCTATATCTACTACCTACCTAGATTTAATCGCTAAGGTAAATACCTTATCCTATATAAAGCTCTATATAAGCTATATTAATCCCCTCTCTTATAGTAATAAAGTCTTAAAATAACCCTCTAGCTCTTAAATACGAAGCTACTAGATAAAGATAACTATATCTTTATAATAAATAGAGTACTAATCTTTATATTTATTAATAATTTTACCATACTCTTCCAAAACGGAGATAGGTCAAAAGCAAGGATAATTATTAATAGCCTAAAGTTAGTATATAAGATAAAAGAGATAGGCGAAATAAGTATATTTAAGGTATTTAAATTATCCGCGATTATACCTAGCGTAAGTTACAGCTTTATATATATAAAAATATTAAAAAGATCTATAATAGGTTTAGTATTAATAAGATAGCGTTAAAGAGATTAAGAGTAATACTAATATTAACTAATAACTTAATACTAAACCCTAAATAAGCTATAGCTAAAGACGTTAACTAATACTAATATGAAGTTAGCTTAATTACCTATATAGCGATTATCGCGCAACCTAATATTACGAGGACCTCATTATAACTCTTAGAGTTCCTATTAAATCCCTCGAAGGAGCACTATAAAGCAGCTAATCGATATCTCGTATATCTATAGCAAACGAGGCACCTTACTATTAAGTTTAATACTAATAACGAGGGTATACTCTACTATACCTTAGACGCCCCCTTAACTAATAATAATATCACTTATAAGAGTACCTAAGGTTATATAATTATACTATTTAAATGACTAATTAGTTAGAAGTTATTAAAATAACGCTAAGTTATAATATCAAGCACTAAAGCCGAACCTATAGCCCTCACGAGCGTAATACAAGAGTACTAGAAAGGGCTAGAACTAATAGGAACTAGAAAGATAATAAATAATATAGCTCTACTTATAAATAAGTAAGAATATTAAGAGTAGGCTTAAAAGATATATAGAATAATTCGCAGATCTAATAAAAAGAGATTATCTCTATTAGGCGCTAATTTACTAAGATATTACTAAAAAACGAGGTATAGGGTTATTAAGGTACTCCTAGTAATAATAATAATACTATCCCCTCTGCTACGCTCCTCTCCTCTATTCTCTACTCTATAGTCTTCTTATAATAGGTCTATATACTAAGGGAGTTTTCTAAACGTTATATAGCTAAGTCTATCCTATCCTATCCTAATTATCCCCTCGAGACTCTTTATAATATTATAAAGGAGAGTCTTAAAAAATAAATAAAACTACTTTATAGAAATAGTAAATAAACTCTATTTATAGATCTAATCTATTAATAATATCTTCTAAGTAGGCGATCTTATTATTAAGAAGGTCCCTTAGGTTTAACTATTTTCTACTATAGGTTATATCTTAATAATAGCCTTACTACCTCTTCTTTTTTATTATACTCCTTATCCTACTCTAATCCTTAGTATTCTTAAAGCTACCTACCCTATTATGCTAAGCGTGAGAAGTTATAATAGTATACTCCTTTAAGCGTGTTCTACTTAATCTAATCCTACTAGTTAACCCTCTACTAGATATAGTTTATATAGCTATAGTTATACTTATTTAAAGGACTAAGCCTCTTAGGATATAATAGTATATCTATAAGTATAGTTCTTAGGCGTAGCTTAATAGTTATACTACGACTTAGCGTCTATAAGACCTATAACTAAAGCTAATATCTAAGGTATTTAAGCTTATTATCTAGTATTTTAGATAAAATAGACCTAGATAATACTAATAATCTATAAATAGGTTAAGGAATATCTATTATAGGAGATAGTATAATATTATTATTATTTCTAAAGTCTATTATGTTATTATCTATAAGTAAAGGAGTAGGAGGGTATAAAGGGAAGAAAGGTGCTTTCTTAAAGTCTTCTTAGCTTAATAGGGTATCTTATAGAGCTATGCTACTATTAATAGTTAAGTTATAGAACTCTATAGTAATTATAGATATATATTAAGTAACTAAGGGGATTTTAGAGTTAGAGAATAATATACTATCGCTTAAGGTTATATTACTAAAACGTAGAGATAGTAATCCTTCTTAAATCAAAGCTCTAGCCTATTTAATATATTAAAGACTATATATAAATCTATCCCTCTACTAGACTAAATTAACTATATAGGTATTAATTAATAGGAGCTTTTAGAGTTATAGAGGGGCTCCTATCTTATAATACTACGTATTAAGGTCCTATATAGCCTTAATAAAGCGCTAATTACTATTCCTATCCTATATAGAGTTATAATAGAAGTAGTAGCTAGTTAACTAATCTATAGAAATCGCAGCCTAGTAATAATTACTATAGTTTAGTAGAAAGAAGGCCTTAGTAATATCCTAAAGATTCTTCGCTTCTTCTCTTTTAAGCTCTATAGAAGCCTTATTAATTTCTTTCCTAGCTTACTAAGCTAGCTTATAGATTAGGGTATAGATACTACGAGGGTAGCCCTTAATTATAAATATAAAAAGGGCTATAACCTCTAAATTATCTAACTCCTCTTCTCTTATTAGCTTCCCTTATATATTATAAAGGTCTAATAAATATTCTACTTAAGCTAAAGTTATAATAGATAACCCTCTATTATACTAGGTTATTAAGTAATTTATAGATTCTTAGTTCTATTATATATACTATAGGACTATTAGTACGGGCTTATCTTTATTTAGTATAGGGTTCCCTTTAGATCTTATAATATTAAATCCCGCTAAGGTATTAGTAGGGCTAAATATAATATCTCTTAGGGTAGTAGGGGCTAAGTAGGGTGATATAGATAGTTTTATAGACCTAGGGTAGTTAAGATACTTTATAAAATTAGCTAGTTATTATAAGTTATAATCCCTCTTTTACTTCTTATAGTTATTCCTTCTTTTTATATTCTAGATATTTAGTTCTTTTAATAATCCTTCCTCTCTATCTAACTCTTCTAGATTAATAGGAACTATTAGACTAGTTTATAAATTAGTATTTATAGGTACTAGTAGGTTAATATCTATCCTATCTAAAGAGGAAACCTCTAGGTCTATAACTCGAGGGGTATACTTAGCTATCTAATATTTAATATCTTCTTAAGCTATCCTTTTTCTAATATCTTTATCTCTTAATTTAAAGTATTAATTATATAGAATTCTATCTATCCTTAGTTAGGTCTAGCTTCCTTTAGGAGGTATTTTATTAGTAAAAGCTTTTAATAAATAATTAATCTAAGCTTAATACTTTATCTTAATAGGCTACTTTAGAGGTACTAGGCTCCTAATATATATAAAGGACCTAAGCTAATTAATAAAATAGAGACTAGAGGCCTATAGTAGAGGGTCTATATATTAAAGTTCTACTAGGTATAGTTATCTTATTAAAACTTCCTTAGCCTTGCGTCTTAGTAGAAAGCTTCTAGCGATAAATATTAGAGTTTATAATTATCCTTTAGCTCCTCTCCTTAATTACTAATTATTATAAAACTAGTTTCTCCTATCTTATAAGTTAATTAGTAGACCTATAATAACGACCTTAGTAAACTTAGGCGCTTATAGATAAATAAGGAGTATATTAGGGGACTCAGCTTTGATTTAGGTAACTATAGTATCCCTTATATCTCTATTTTTAAAATCGTCTTCTATACCTCTAACTATCTTATAGTAGAGCGGTTAGCTAGGCTTAGTA
Source organism: Colletotrichum ledebouriae (assembly GCA_036785755.1). Taxonomy (NCBI): domain Eukaryota; kingdom Fungi; phylum Ascomycota; class Sordariomycetes; order Glomerellales; family Glomerellaceae; genus Colletotrichum; species Colletotrichum ledebouriae. The sequence continues at coordinate 9,079 of JAVHLU010003138.1, forward strand.
GGCCTTATAATATAGCGAGTAACTACTAAGATATCCTTAGTATATATCGGAGTTGCTATTTTAAGTGCGCTAATAGTATTAAATATACTAGCTATAACTCGCTATAAGTATAAAGGGCGAATCCTCTCCTCTACTACTTCTAAGGTCTTATTCTAATATTTAACGAGGATATATTTTAATACTATATTAAAAGGGTTTATTTAACTAGGGATATTATCTATCCCGGGTAGAGGGCGCGTATTATATTTAATTAGCTAAGGCTAGTAACTAAGCTTATTAGGAGGACTAAAGCCTAGGATATCTCTATTATTTTATCCTTATACTTAAAACCTACTTATACTTAGTTTATTAGGTATAGGTTTTATTAAAAGTCTAATTTTAAGGATAGGAAGGTTTAAGGATCTTAACTCCTAGATCTATATATCTAATACTTTATTATTATAAAAGATAACTTTCCCTATTATAATATATTAGGAGAAAAGTTAATAAGGGGAAAGCATAAGTAATTTATAGACTAAAGAGCTAAATAGAAGTAATATTTAAAGAAAAGGAGGAGCTATAGCGTAGTAGTTAATATCGTGTAGTTAGTAGATAAATTAAGTTTAAAAGTAAATAATATATATAAAGGAGAGAGAGAAACTAGAGTGCTTAAGGGGTAAGGAGTGCGTTTTTATATCTACTAACTACTTTAATAATATAGTAATTTATTAGTAGCCTATAGAAGGAATAATTAACTCTCCTCCCTTACCCTCCTTAGTCTTAATAAAGTAAAACGAACTTAAGATAAAAAACCTATAATAAATAGAATAGTAAATTAGGGCGGTCGTATATAGGGAAAGAATAAAGGAAATAATAGTTAGTAGTAGCTATTAAAACGAGCAGCCTAGTTATAAATTAAATAAATATTCTCCTCTATCCTCTATTATTAACTTCTCCCCCTTATAATAACTACTTTAAGCTAGCTACTTTAATCTTTATTTAACCCCTTTATACTTTCTCTCTTATATCTACGAATTATACCTCCTTATTATAGCTAATTATAACTTCCTTATCTTAGGCGTTAAAAAATACTAATTAACCTCGCCCTTATTATCTCCTATTTATAGTAACCCTTTAGGTCCTTAGCCCTAGTATCCCTATACCTAAAATAAAGAAAAATAATATACCTCTTTTTATCTAATACTCTGATAACTAACTTTAGGTATTCCTTCCCTTTTTTTTAATATCTCTATACCCTCTAGCTAATAATTACGATTCTTAGGTAGCTATAAGCCTTATTTAGCTTTAATTTAATATCCCTAGTAATAAATACTCAGAGGTAGCCTTTATACTATAGATATTCTCTAATAAGACTGCTAAGGTAATAAGGCTAGCTTTCTAGAAGGCTGATCTTAGTAAATAGGACTTCGAATAAATATTTAGGGTAACTAAGGGGTCTAGAGAATTCTATTATTAAGTTTTTATCTATACCTCTACTACTTTCTTTACTAGCTCGTGGGAGATAAAGGTCTTTTAGCGCGTAGTAGCTATATATAGCTTATTTATTTAATCCTAAGGTAGTTATAACGTAGTACCCTATATTTACTATAAAGAGTAAGCTTATATTACTAAGAACTTTGCGTTAGGTATTTATATCTATAAATTATACTTTAAGTATATCTTAATACTAAGTACTCCTTATACTAACTACTTCTTCTATAAAACTTAAGAGAGTTACTTATATAATAATCTAAGTATCTATAAGCGCTATAGGTATAGAATTAAGCGTAATAATAAGGTAAGGAGGAGTAGAGAATTTAATAATATTAAGGAGATCCTATAGTCCCGAATTCTAATAGATACTATAGTTATAGCTATAGCTAAGTTCGACTTCTCGCTCCTTTATAATAAATACTATTAATAAGCCTAGGAATATTATCCTAAAGCTAGGTTTATATACTCTCGTTACCCTTTTATAATAGAGCTACCTCTAGAGTTCGACCTTATAGAAATTATAGACTACTTAGGGCTTTATATTATAAATTAGGGTAAGAAAACAGGGTTTCTAGATATATTTATATAGTATATAGGGGGGGGTAAAAAGGAAAAGAGAATAAGAAGCTAGTTAGGTTTTAATAAGAGATTAAAGCGAATATTATATAAAGAGGTCTACGAAGCTAAAGTCGAAGCGTATCTAGGTATAAAAATTAATATAATCCTTTTTATAAGTATCCTTCTCTTTATCTTTAGTAGAGAGTAATATAATATTAGTAATAATCTTTTCTAGGGAAAGAAAAAGGGGGGGTGAGAAAAGTCTACTAATATCTTTACTAGGGGCTAGTAACTATAATTTAATACCCTCTCTCCCTTTCTCTTTTTCTCTTTTATTTTTAAGTTATTAATCTTATATTTATTTAATAAGAAAGGGCGGCTTTAGTATTATTACTAGGAGGTTAAGGATCTTATACTTTCCTAGGCTTAATTACCCTATTATAACTACTAATAGATATTAAAGTTATCTAGGCTATTATTATATTAAATAGTAGCGAGGGGCGTATTTTAAATAAGTAGGGAGTTATTAATACTATCTCTTACCCCTATCCCTAAAGTTTAGGAATATTATCCCTAGAATCTTAAACTTTTAAATTAAGAGATAAAAGGAAGGGAAAATTAGAATAAGTCTGCGAATTATTAATTAAAATAAGTTATAATAGAAGAAACCTTATATATCCCCTAGATCCTTTATCTTAATATACTCCTTTTCTTTCTCCTTTAGTATTTTAGGAATCTTAATAACTAGTTATTATCTAGCTTTTAAAGCCTTAATTATCTTCTCTAAATCCTTTAAATACTATTTTAATTATACTATTAAGTATAATAAATCCTCCTCTTCCTCTTAATTACTTTCCCTAGGTACTATAGGTTCCTCCTCCTCTGCTTTAGGTATATAATTATTATACTTTTTATTCCCTAGCGCTAAGAAGACTTTTACTAGGTTCCTTTTTAAATTAGATCTATAAATATCTAGATTACTTAGTTCCTAATACCCTTTAGGAGCTTAGATAAATTTATAAAGTTAATTTCTATTAAACGTCTTTCTAGTAACCTTATTACTTACTAATATTATTAATTAATATAATAGAGCTTTTAGAGCTTATAAAAGGATATAGAAGGGGCCTTACTATTAGTAGTTAAGCTTTTTAATAAATAACTTATTAATAGAGCCCTTAATATTAAATACTAGTACTAAATCTCCTGCCTCTAGCTTCTCCTTCCTTATAGTTCTCTTATATTAACTATTATAATATTCTATAGTCTTCTTATATTAAGTATTAATTATCTTTTTAGCTTATTTTCTATCTTTATTAAGTTATAGGAAGGCTTATAGATATATTTCAACCTCCTCTTCTTTTATTATTACTAAATCCTAATTAAGAACCCTCTAGGTCGGCGTTAGGGCCTTAATAGGAGTAATAGGCTTAAACCTATATAGTAGGAAGAAAGGGCTAAAGCTAGTTAAAGTATAAACGCTTAATTAGTCTATAAATAGGGTAGTAAGAAGGTATAGCTAAGGGTTAATATCTCTCTATCCTCCGGTCTATATTAATAATATATAAGTAATTAGCTAATAACTAGTCTTAACTATACTATTAGCCCTTAGGTTATAAGTAGACATTACTTTCCTCCTTATGCTATATTTCTTATTAAATTTAATAATAATATCCTTATTTTCTAGTCCTCTATTAATAACGAGTTTGCTATATAGCTTATAGTAGTAGATAATCTCTTTTTAGATAAACTTAGCGATCTTAGCTAAAGTTACTCTCTTAAGCTAGTAGGCTTTAGGCTATCCTATTAGTAAATCCCTTACCTCAACGAGGTACTACTTACTTACTCTCTATATATTTAATAATATCCTAGCAAAGAGTAGTCTATTTAGAGAGCTATAGGTCTTTATATTATCTATATATTAAGCTCTCCTTTTTTAATAATTAGAGTAACCTTTTAAGGATTTACTAATCTCTATATATATACTAGCTTAGATATAGCGATTAGATAG